>JAJIYU010007340.1:0-19287 GCA_030144865.1 Tinospora cordifolia | reverse complement strand
CATTCGCATTTGGATTACAAAGTCCCGTGGGGTTGGTTCTTGCTCGAGCTAGTCTCTATACCAGTGGAATTGGAAATGGGCGACTGGTGGGTTGATGAGAAAAGTTCAAGAAATAAAATGCTTTTGCAAGTGTTTCTTCGCCAACCCATAACTTTAACTTGTATTCTAGAACCAAAACCCACCTTTATAGATGTTTATTCTAGCAACTCTAAATAGACCAAGCTAGAAAATTAAAAAAAAAAAGTTTTGCACGCCATCTTGGCTGCTCCAACCTCGTCCCATTTGTTGGAAGACCATCTGTAGGGATTTAATCTTTGTTCTTAAATTACTAATTTCAAGATCTCTCTCATCTTTTGCCAGGCTCACCTAGTTCCGTGCAACTAGCTTGTAATGGAATTCTCATCTACCTCTTACCATAAAATATCCCTCGTCGTATCTAGTAATTTTGCCACTTTTATTGATATCATAAAAACATTTAGGTCATAGATTATAATGTAGGACAACACCCTTTGGGTAAGGGTTATTCGATCCTCTAGAAAGAAATCTTATCTTGCACCTATCCAATCTTCTTGAGACTTTGAAATGATTATGCTTCCAAAAGATGTCATTAAACCTCTAAAAGGAGTCCAAGTATTTCAGTGGTCATGATCCTATCATGCACTCCAGCATATCTACCAATCTTTGTAGCATGGAGAGGTAGAGAGAGCTTAATGCATTTATCAATCAACGATTTAGTATATTTTTCAGCTACTCACTCAATTTCTTATTGTTCACTATAGATCTTTGTGCTTGGGCACACTCATTATATATTCTACTCCTAATGCTGTTAGAATAGTTGTCTCGTATTTGTTTCTCCTTCCAACACTGAAGCTAAGTATCACTCATTATCCACTCAAGACATGGCTTATGTGAAACCAAGATGTTATGGGTTTGTTCTCTTTTTGGTGATGACATTACAAGTTGTACTTGATTTTGCGGAGAAATTGGACTAGAAAGAGACCGAGCCTCTGAAAGTTGAGTCAACTTATTTTGACTGTCTCGAGTCAAGTTGTTTAGGACCAAACTGGTCAAACTTAGTCAAATGATGTTTTTAGGGCATTCTTATCTTTTTCTTTAATTTTTGACTACCTTCTAATGTTTTTGAACTTAGATCTCAGTGCTTACTTTATTGGAGAAGCTTCCAGTTTTTTTATTTTTTTATCTAGGGCATGTTAAGAAGTTTCTAAATAGAGTTTTAACTTCATCAAAATTGCTTTAGTGTTGTGGATAACTCTTTTTCTTTTTTGGTTATAACCTTGGATATTTGGTTAATGCAACAATTAAGCTGGGTTGAAAAAACTATAATGCAATGCAACACAAAAAACCCCCTAAATTTAACTTAACCCATTGACTTTTGGTTGATTTGGGTTAGATTTATTGGGCTGGTCCACTTAATATATAAATTACAGAATCTCAAAATATAATCAATTTATATATAGTAACTATCATTTTGTAGAGATACTTTTAAGTCAAATGTAAATGTTATAGTATATATATTGAGAAGAAACTATTTTTATTAATCATAAAAATTGGACCAACATTACAATGTCCAAAGGAGCGAACTACCTAACCGACATAGCTACGGTGGACTAAATACATCTCAAACAACTATCCCAGTCGAGCAACCAGTCTGAAATGAATAGATTATAACATACTATACTATAATATAATATAAATATAATATAAATATTCTTTTCAAAAAAAAAATATAAATATTATAATAGTCTATAAGATGATTTCTTTATATTAGTTTCTTTATAATATTTTAAGTAATTTAATTATCGCAATTGACAATAATTAAAATGATGAAGATGGCGAAACAATTATTTTTAATTAATTTGGGCTAGCTTGGCTATGTTTGATAAAACCTTGACTCAATTGGACTTATTGAGTTAAGAATCTCTAAATCTAATCCAACTCAATTTAAAATATAAGCCTTGTTATTTAATCCATTGTGTCTCTAAATCGAATCCAACTCAATTTGGAATATAAGCCTTAAGATGTAATCTGCTGGGTTGGTTGGGTTAATTCAATTGGTTGTTAGGTAAACACCTGTGACCAACGATCATCCAGGTACCATAACATCTATTAAGAGATTAAATTATTGGCTGTCTCCATGAGTTTTGAACCTTGGAAGGCCAAGTTTATGGCCCACCACATGCCCTAGTTTCATGACACTCACCTAGATAATCTATAGGTTAGGCAACTTTGACCTTATATGCTACATGATCTGAAAATAGTTTTTGTTTTTAAATATAAGATTCTTTAAAAAACCTTTTTTGTTTTGATAGGAAACATATATTTATATAATGATGATAAATTGCTGCAAATATAGCGTAGAGCGTTTTAGGGGATGACATATCCCTTGGGAATTGATTGCATATATTCCAAAATAGCAAGCCAATTCTTAAAATTACCAAAACCTTAACTCCTAGATAATTTACAAGATCGGATCTAGAGACCATTTCTTTATAATTCTATTAGGTTGTAGTTCTTCCATTTCTTTATTTCAAACCATTCTTTAGAATGACAAAAATACTTTTTTTTTTGTTTTGTGAAAAATATTAAAACAAAAAAAAAAGATATATCTATTCATTTAGTGAGGTGAGCTTGATGTCTGCGTTTATGACACACTATCATTTAGCTACTGCATTTATTGTTCTCATTGCTGGTCATATATATAGGTCATATATATAGAACTAACTTTGGGATTGGACATAGTATGAAAGCTCTTTTAGAAGCACATATTCCTTGGAGGGGTCGATTGGGGCATGGACATAAGAGTCTTTATTTAACAACTAATAATTTGAATCATTTTCAATTAGGCTTTTCTCTAACATGAAAAATTGTTAAAACATTTAACTCTTTTACAGATCCCAATCCAACGAAATAGTCAGTCAAATAATAGATAGTTTGTGTGTTGGTATGAAAATAAACGAGTTGTTAGTTGTGAAATATTATTCCCATCAAACTAAAATAACAAAAGCTTGGAGAATATAAACTTGTCCCATTTTTGCCGAACTAAATCGACCGAAGGGGCTTGACTCTTACTTTTCTTCCATTCATGTCCCATAAATGCCCCCAAAAAAACAAGGTTCTCTAACACATGATCCATATGGTTTATTGCAACATTGAAGATTTTAAAATTTCTTGATTAGGTTTTGGGGATTTAAGTCTACACGAGAGAAACCATTTTCTTGGGGTTGATCGCTAGAAAAAGAACATTTATTTTTCTTCATGGGGCGAATGGAACGGCACGAGGCGAACAACACAAGACGAACAAAATGGCGTGTGACGAATGGTACAGCTCGAACGGAACACCGGATGGCATGGAGGATGGAACAGCGATCGGAAAGGCGTACAAGATGTAGAGTGAAGGGGAAAGAAAACATACGAACAACCTAGAATGACACACAACGGCAACATAGGTGAAGCAAGGTGGACCACAGAAGAAGACACGTTTGGAAAGAGACACAAACCTATGGAGGGAAGAACGATCAACACGTGGGGAGTCACAAAACATGGAGCCAAGTGGCGCAAAACGGGCTGACCAAAGACGAAAACCAAGGTTGGAATACTGTGGAAAGAAGAAGGAACAAGAAAAAGGAAGACAAGACATAGAATGATTGGATGGAGCTAGTGAAAGTGAGTCAACAAGGACCACAAAAACAAGAGAATAATCACAATTGAAGCCTTAACTATGGAGTCAGGCTAACAAGGAATGGTGGGTGGAGTTATGCCTCCTTTTCCACAAGATTTAAATACTTCTCGATCTGCCATGCAAAAGACAGCAAGGAGGTATTAATACAGGAAGTGACAAAGGTTCGTACTTATTTATTGCTGTGTACCAAGAAACAATCATTTGGGTCCAAAAGGAAATGAGGAAGCTCATTGAAGGAGAGGTGGGGAAAAAGGTCTGATAGGAGTATTCAGAGAAAAAGGGTCCACCACAATCATGGAGGTTATAACCAACGAACATGGAAGATTTCTGAAGTTGACAAAAATAGTAAAAGGCCAGGGACAAGGTGTGATAGTGCCGGAGGAGAGGACGAGGGAAGCCTGGAGATAGTTGTGGAAAGCCCTTGATAAGGTAGTATGGGAGGCAGAACAACTAAGGACAAAATCACAGAGTGCGATAGAAGGGTGGAAGGAGTAAGAAGGCAAGGAAAAGGGGAAGCTATCTACTAGGCACAAAGAAGCATCAGATCAAAGACTGGAGAAGCTTGGACCAAGAAACGACCACATAAACCAAACCAAAAGGAGGCAACAGAGATATAGAAGGGAAAAAAGAAGCTCTGAGAGCAATAAACATCATTAGTTCCTAGTAGTTCGGACGTTGGATGAAACGTCCTGGACCACGATAGAATGATCGATAAGACAAATGTTGAAGAAGGAGATCAAAATAAAGCGCCTTGATGTAGCGAGGGGATTGTTGTTGTGCAACAAATCCGAAGACATGTAGATTTTGAGTGCGGAGAAGTATCAGACGTATTTGGGTGGATTCTAGGGGCTCAGGGAGGATAGGTAGCGTGTAGGGACAACTGGTTGGGGGTTGAAGGAATTGATCCAAAGAATTGGAACATCTATACTTTTGGAAAAATTGGAGAAGCTTGTGGTCGGTTGCTGGATATCGTCGAAGTCACGGCCAAAGGATCGGTTATGGAGATGGCTTTCCTTAGACTAAGAGGACATGACTCCAGATTCTTACCGAAGGAGTTTGATATCTGCGGTGAGTGGGGAATCCAGGAGTTACGTTTAGTTGACATTGAACGAAATTAGGGATTGGAAGTCGCGGAGTTAAGGTCCTAGATTTTGGACCAGTTCGAAACAAAAAGATTCACAGAGGCGATGTTCATCGGAAGTCAGTACGCCGGTGATCAGACTAGTGATGAGGTGGAAAACACAGATAACGGAGAAGATGACAGTAACAGAGTAGGTGGGCATCTTGACAGAAAGCAGTCTGGCAAGGTGGCGCTAGATTAGGACAACGGTCCAAAGTGTCAGAAAGATCATGATGGTGGGAAGGAGCAAAAACGGTTGACAGGTCGGCGACACACCTGGCCTGGGCAGAACGACGTGGCTGGTCGACATCAACAAGAGAGAGCTGCTGAGTCAGAAACAGAAGACATGGATAAAGATGATAGAGGACGCATTCAAGCTTGGATGGAAAGAGGAAAACGACAAAGCCAAAAAGGTGGGAGCACAGTGCCACAAGAGTGTAATGTTAGCTGGGCTGAGAAAAGGAAACAAACTACTGAGGGCCCAAGTCAAAATGGGGTCCAAAATATAATGGGGCGCAAAATGAGCCCTAGACATGAGGCAGGCTATGAGGGAGAGACAGAAGGGCCCAAAAGTAAAGAAACCCCAAAATTAGGAAGGAGTACAAGGAATGGACCTGAAATAAGGGTCTACAGTAGAAAAGATAAACAGGTCCGAATAGAATACATGAGAGCTGTAGCAAAATGGGAAGCCCAAGCCCCGCAAGAAGACAAGAAACTAGAGCGAGAGATCGGGTCAATGAGTGGTGGAGTGACGGAAGGCATAAGCGAAACGGAAAGTCGGGGGTCAGAAGTCGCAGAAACAGAGTGGGACTTCGATGAAGAAGATGAACACCAACACGTGGGAAGGGATATGCGCAACGAGGTATGTACCCAACCCTTTCCCACTTGCTTCTCTCACCCTCCAATTTCAAATAGTATGGCCAAAAATACGAGGGAGACCAATAAGCAGAAGGAGAAATCACTCCCACCTCATGCGGAAGAGAAAGTCGGGTGTCCAACCAATGGGGATTCTTTTCAGGCAAAGGGACAGATGCATGAAGGTCTCCAACAGAAGCAGAACAAGGAAAATCAGGGAACAGAAAAAGGACAGGGAGAGGAAAGCTTGATAACGGTTTAGGAAAAGAGATTGAAAGGGCCAGGAAGTTCCTAATGTCAATTGGTGCACAATTGACTAAACTAGAATAAGTTAGTAGCTTAGTGGGGCAAAGAAGTTCCTTGTGAATATCCTTAGCTGGAACATTAGAGGGACTGGTTCAACCTCAAAAATCTCATAAATCAGAAAGACCATCAAAACTTCGAAAGTGGACATTATCACTCTTCAAGAAACAAAGAGGAGTAGGCTGGACAAGACAACCATATCCAGGTGGTGGAAGAGATCTTTTGTGGAGTGGGTAGATATTTTAGCATTGGGTTCAGCAGGGGGCATAATAATTATGGGGGACTCTAGAAAAATGATGGTCTTGGACAAATTGGAAGGTAGTTTTTCCTTAATAGTAAAACTAAAGGATGAAGGAGATCAGGTTTGGTGGTTCTCTGCAGTTTATGGCCCTTGTAACAACCAAGATAGGGAATTCTTCTTAATGGAATTGGCGGCCATTTCAGCAGTCATTCAAGGACCATGGTGCCTAGGAAGAGACGTCAACATAATGAGAAATGGAGAAGAAAAACTTCATGGCAAATACACCACTCAACAAATGGCCTTGTTTGAAGATTGGATTCAGGATCTTTCCTTGAAGGAGCCTGAGATGAAGAATATTAAATACACCTAGAGCAATGGTAGGAACCCCCCAATGTTATGTAAATTGGATAGATTCCTAAGAAACACAGATTGGTGGGAGAAACACCATAACCAAAGAATCTGGGAAATGGAGAGAATTGTCTCAGACCATTGGCCAATCATTCTAGATACCACAGTCGTAAAATGGGGCCCAACCCCCTTTAGATTTGAAAATGAATGGCTAACTCACCCGAAGTTCAAGGAGTTGGTTAGAACCAAATGGGCCGACAGTAGCTGTAAGGGGTGGGTTGGATACAAGTGCATGATGAAGTTGCAGAAGCTGAAAGCTAGGCTAAAGCTGTGGAACAAGGACCAAAAGACCCTGGAAACATCAAAGATTGAATGCATGAGGCAGACACTGAGCTAGCCAGATCAAGCGTTGGAGAATGGAGACCAAAACCAAGACATAATGGAAAGAAGGAAGAAAATAGTAACAGACATTACCCAATTAGAATGCCACATGGAAAGGAGAGCCAAACATCGAACTAGGATCAAATGGGCCAAAGAAGGGGATGTAAACTCTAGGTATTTCCATAGAATCCTAGCAATGAGGAAGTCTAAAGCTACCATTTCAAAGTTGGAAAATGGACAGAGGCAAATTCTGGAGCAGGAAGACTAGATCAGAGAATCTATTATAAGTTACTTTGAAAATTTGTTCAAAGAAACCAATAATAAGAAATGGGGGATTGATGGCCTGGATTGGTAGGAGATTTCAGAAGGGGAACAAACATGGCTGGAGAGGCCCTTTGATGAGGAGGAAATTAGAGAAGTCGTGTTCAGATGTGAAGGAGATAAGGCTCCGGTGCCAAATGGATACACTATGAAATTCTTCCAAAAGGAATGGGAAATGGTTAAGACAGACATTTGTGAATTTATGATTGAGTTCCATCAAGATGCTGTTGTGAATAAGAGGGTTAACGAGACATATATATGTCTCATTGCAAAAAAACACAATTCAGTCAAAATTTCAGATTTCAGACCCATAAGTCTAATCACAAGCATCTATAGAATATTAACCAAAACCATTGCTAACCGGTTAAGAAAGGTGCTGCACAACATGATTAGTGAGCTGCAAATGACTTTTGTTAAAGATAGGCAAATTTTAGATGCCATCCTTATTACAAATGAAGCGGTAGAGGATTATAGAGTTGAGAACAAGCAGGGACTCATCCTCAAGATCGACTTCGCCAAGGTATATGACTCCATGAGATGGGGCGTTGTTGATTATGTGCTGAGGGTAAAAGGTTTTGGAACCAAGTGGAGACAATAGATACAAGACTGTTTGTCTTCCGTCAATTATTCCATTTTCATAAATGGAAGATCGAGGGGAAAATTTAAGGCTCAAAGGGGACTAAGACAAAGGGATCCCCTTTTACCCTTTCTTTTTTACTTTGGTTGCTGATATCTTCACAAGAGTCATGGAAAAGGCGGTGATAAATCAAAGAATAGAGGGGCTGAGGATTGGAAAGGAAAAAATTCAACTAACTCATTTGTTGTTTGTTGATGACTGCCTCATCTTAATGAAGAAAGACGACAAGTAAGCTGAATCCGTCGTGGAAGCCCTACATGCTTTCTGTTTGGTTTCTAGGTTGAAAGTCAATCAAGAAAAAAGTCACTTGGTGGGTATCAATGTGGACAGAAAGCAGGTTGAAGATATTGCTAAAAGTATCAAGGTTTCCTTGGGTAAGTGGCCTACTTCCTATTTGGGTGTGCCTTTGGGAGGCAGTCCCAACAAATCTGATTTTTGGAATTCAGCTGTTCAGGCTATCTCCAAAAGAATTGAAGAGTGGCATGAAAGCTATCTGTCTAGGGGAGGAAGAAGTCTTCTTCTTCTGAAATCAGTTTTGGAAGCCATCCCTACTTATTTCCTGTCCCTGTTTAGGATCCCCAAGGGAGTAGCCAAAAGAATTGAGCAAAAGATGAGCAGATTTCTGGGAAAGCATGAAGGAAAAGAAAAGGTTCAGCATTTGGTCAAGTGGGAATTAGTCTGCCAAGAGATCCAAAAGGGAGGTTTGGGGGTAGGAAACTTACTCAACAAAAACAAGGCCCTTATGGGAAAATGGTTGTGGAAAATGTATAGACAGCCGGAAGCATTGTGGGCCCGCATAATAAAGAGTATTCATGGTAAGCAGACTACTGGCAGAGAAGTAGGGATAAATAGAAAAAGCAGTAGGAGATCTCCTTGGAAGTCAATTGGTGACCTATATCCTATTTTCAAATCTCAACTAAGATGGAAAGTAGGTGAAGGCAATGAGACACATTTTTGGGAGGACAAATGGTGTGGTACAGATAGCCTAAAAGATATGTTCCCTTCTCTTTATCAATTGTTTGACAAACACAAAGCCCCAATTGCAGAATTTCTATATCAAACGAACCAAGAGGAGAGGAAAAATTGGGGGTGGAACCTGCATATCACTAGAAATATTAGGGACAACCAAATTCAAGAGATCACAAATCTTATGAACCTGCTGCAAGACTTTCAGCCGTTAGATGTGGAAGATAGGATAGAATGGATTGGGGACAAGGATCACGTTTTCACAGTGAAATCATTTTATAAGCATCTTAATAACCATGGAAACTCTTAATTACCTTTCCGGCATGTTCAGTCAGTTTGGCACTCTAAATTGCCCACCAAAGCCAAGATTCTAGCTTGGCTCATATTCCTTAATAGGCTAAATAGTACATAGATGGTGCAAAAGAAAATTTTCAATCATTACCTTCAACCTTCAATTTGTTGCTTATGCAGGGAAGCGGAGGACTCGACGCCACACATTTTTAGTAGATGCAGTTTCCTTCTCGCAATTTGGCAAAAGTGGAAAAAAAAGTGCAATATAATCAACCCGATGGTGCTGGATGGGGATTGGCAAGGGGAGGAGTACAATGGGCCTAAAAGCATCAGCAAATATAGAAAGATGATTCTCTTTGCAATATGGTTTTAGGTTTGGGAAGAAAGAAACAACAGACTATTTTTGAACTCTTGTAAATTTGCTATGTACACTTGGGCAAGATCTGTAACCTTGTTCTATACTTGGATTATCCCTACTGAACTTAGTAAGGGATATAA
The DNA here is from genome assembly GCA_030144865.1 of Tinospora cordifolia. Classification (NCBI taxonomy): domain Eukaryota; kingdom Viridiplantae; phylum Streptophyta; class Magnoliopsida; order Ranunculales; family Menispermaceae; genus Tinospora; species Tinospora cordifolia. The sequence goes on along the minus strand of JAJIYU010007340.1, from coordinate 9,626 downwards.
TTTTGGGGATTGGGTGGCTAACTGGCACAATATTCTACATCTGATGTAATTTTGTTGTACCATTGCTAGATTCCTCATCTAGCAATCTTTATATTTAATATATATCTATCTCATAGTTTCTTTTGAAAAAAAAAAGATTTTGGAATTTCTTTCTTTCTAGAAGACTGTTTTATAGATGAAAATAAAATCGTTAGTAATTGTATAACTTCCCCTCTGATAGCTGATTAGCAGGACAAAAATTCCTTAAGTAGTTATTGGTGGAAAGACACTGAATGTCGATGTCCACTTGCTCCAAATGGTCCTCATGAAGTGGCTGTCTCAAAACAGATGCGTTGCAGATACTTCATGTTCAACATTGGTTTGAAGATAAAGCCATGCATGATTGTTTCCTTTCTAAAACTTCTTTGCACCTAATTTTTTTCACGAGCTATCAACCAATCCAAAATTTTAACTTTATAGGGGACATGTGCTTTGCATATGAATTTGGTGGGAGTAAAGTTATTGGTTGGAAGGGTGGGGTAAAGAGGTATAAGTAAAATGACTTGGCAGAGAACAAATTATTTGAGGTTCCTAACGATGAAACTTTTTCCTTTTAATTAGATAGCATTGGTTGAGGAAATCAATTGACTCTTCAATTTTCAGCTGAGGCTCTTTGATATAGGTTTCTTTCCAATTGAAAGGGATATTATGGATTCTTTTATCTATATTTATTATTTACTAATGGTGATATTGGCGCTTGGATGAGTTGCTGTAGATTTTTTTTTTTGGGGGGAAAGGAAACATAAATTATATTATATTAATAATTGGACGAGGAGTCCAAACAAAACCTGTAGACTTTTACATCATAGACTGCAATATACCAGCCCATTTCTGTATATAATCCCCAAAAGAATATCCCTTGACCAACTTGCAAGAAGAGATCCACAAAGAAAAAAGATAGACAAATTTGTTTATAGTCCCATGAACATCAACTTTGACATTCTTAAAGATACAACTATTTCTAATTTTCCAAATAGAATACCAAATAGCAAAATGGATCAAGCATCAAAATTCGTTCAGCTGGCAGTGAACGGATTGAGGGTAGTGCAACGACTCGCTACCGAAAGCCATATCCAACATTAGAGGAGCATCCTACCAAAAAGTCCAAACTACCTTCGGCACTTTGCATTTGCAGACCAGGTTATACATCTTCATTAGCGTTCCTACAAATAGAACACCAAGGAGAGAAATAACAATTAAAAAACTTCTTTTGGATCTTTAAAGCATAGTTTAAGTGTCCTAGGTTGATTAACCATGTGAAAATTTTGGCTTTGAGGTGAATGTTGGCCTTTCAAATGATGTCCATGTTGGGCTGCAGGCCGATGTTGCCATTAGACTTGAGATAAGTTTTTGTAGAAAATTAATAGCATGTCTTTCAAGCAGTTATTGCCACACCAATTATCTTGCCGAGACTTGATTTGGTTCCTATTGCCTAGTTTTAGTTTGGTGTGAGGGTGAAACGAGGGTAGATGGAATTTACGAATTTCGAAGGACTTTTATATGTGGCCATTGGATTAATATTGACATCCATGGAATTATCAAGTAGACTATGATGACTTTTGATTTATCTTTGCCCATAAGGAATTAGGTTCTCTAGAAAAACATCACAACCATTTTCTTGATGGAGCCTTGTTTTTTCTTAACAAATCTTCCACTCCTATCTTGCAGGAATTAATTGATGTTTTCACCCATTCCCATTTGTTGGGGTGAAAGAAAATTTTGTTGCATTTGGCAAATGATAGCAACGGGTTGAAAGATGGCTTGGGAATGAAGCGATCAAAGCTACAGAGACGCAATGTCATATGGACAAAGAGAAGGCAATGGAGGTCATCATAGCATGCCATAAGAACAAGAACAAGACATTGTTGAAGGCGGACGTAATGGATGGTCAATTGTCATATGGACAAAAAGAAGGCAATGGAGGTCATCATAACATGCCATAAGAACAAGAACAAGACATTGTTGAAGGCAGACGTGATGGATGGACAACTGTAATAAGCTGTAAGTTACATAAAGAAGAAATTGTCAAAAGATGATACGTGCAATAGTCAATGGATAATAATTCCAGGATGGGAAATAAGACAAAAACCAAAAGAAAATGGAGGAACAAGCACCTGGCGGTCATAGGAAGGCGATTCCAATTAGGAAATTGGGGATATATCACGTTTGGTCAAGGTTCAAATAGATCACGGTATGTTCTTCTCGTAATAATCTGGAGGTTGTCATCTAAGAAGAAACAAGAATAAAAAAAATACAACATCACAATTGGAGAAAGGATAATAAGAGATAGGAACTTTACCATCTTGCTTGAAACATACACATTCAGAGGAAGCTTCCTAAGAATAACTAAAATGGTTCAAGGGATTCACTAGAGCATGTTTGTTCTTGAAGAGGATAGTAATGAAATATGATAAAAATTTTGGCTTGCACTGGGGGAAGCTGAAGAAATGGTGAGAAGAGGCCTAGGTAGCAACACAAGTATAGACCAGATGAAAGTACTGAAGAAGGGTGAAACTGAAGGAAAACAGAAGGTGAAAGAAATCATGAAGGAAATTGACCGCCTCCTAGAAAGAACAAATCATCAAAAGGAAGAAGATATGAGGGTGGCGGAGAAACGCCCCTTACTAAACAGAAACACCCAAAGGAGAAAAAAGACATCAAATCTCAGAAGCTGTTGGCAATAAGTAAATTGGACAAGATCAGTTGGGAAGAGGTAGAGAACGGAGTGATGACCATGCTTGGGCAGGATCCAAACTTTTGTCTCATGGATGCAACTAAGGTCATAGTGCATTGCTTCAATGAAGTTGAAGTAGAAAAACTCCTACAAGGAAAATTCACGGCTTCAAGGGGTACTTCTACACATCAGAAATATACTACAACAGGGAGGTTTGGGCTAACAAAATCATGGAATGCAAGAGAAATTGGATTGTACTCTAAGTAGCAAGGCTACTGGGTTGTTCAGGGCCTTTTTTATTTTTCAGTTGTATCTCTTCTTTTGCCAATGGACAGCTCGTCCAATTAATATATTATGTTTACTATCAAAAAAAAAAAAAATCCCTCCATGAAAGTGGAACATGGTAACGTTTGGGAAGATCATTGAAATATGCAGTGGACTTTTGGGCATAGCAAAATTCCGTCTCCAACTTGAAGCTCCATGGTCACCTAAATGGCTTTTTAGCAGTTGATCAAGTTATATGAAGATGATAAAATTTTAGACCTCCATCTAATTAATTTGAAGAAGAAATGGTGCCCAGAAGTAGAAAAGTTTGGACAAGAAGAAAAATTAGAAGCTTTGTTGTATATGATAACTCAACCACCGCAAAGAAGGCTCTAGCAAGAGGACATGCAGATCAGGGAAGAGAGTACGAACACATAGCATGGAATACACAGAAGAAAGCAGAGCTGTATGAAAAAAAGTTGGCGGTAGCAGGGAGGATTCAGAAAAGGCAGTGATGACATAACTGAACAATAAGGCATGTTAGATGAATTTTGAAATAGAGTGCCACATTTTCCTGACACACAATAGAGCAATGGCCAAATACTTAGGGTTGGGAAGCGGGTCTAGGTCATGGGAAAAAGCCCAACCCAACAGGAATTTAAAGAAATTGAGTCCCCTGTTAACTTGAGACACCAAGAGATTGGGCTCACTATTGGCATGACATTTTATAGTAGATGAAGAGAGCAGAGAAGTAAAGGCCTTCACAAAAAATGGACAAATCAAATATGGGTTCCCTCATCTGATTCTGAAACATTGGCCAAAGAAGCAGAATCAAAATGTTCTTCGAAGTTGGAGGAGTATGTCCCATAAATTCTAGTTGGTTTCTGCTAGCAGGAGAGTAGCGACAAATCATGGATGCCATCCTTATTGCCTATGACGTGATCTAACCTATGGAAACTCCAAAAAAGAAGGGCTGGTACTTGAAGTTTGACTTTTCCAAAGCTTATGATTTGATCCGATGGAGTTTTCTACTTCATGTTTTGGAAAAAAAGGGGTTTGAACATAAGTGGTGCAAGTGGATTGAAGGATGTCTCAACAATGTTAATTACTCTATTATAATAAATGGGAAACCTAGAGGTAAGATAGAAGCCATTAGGAAAATGGGACAAGGGGACCCTTCGTCTCCATTCCTCACATAATAGCGGTTGATACCATACATGACATTATGCAAACAACCATGGGGAAGGGGCTTAAGGAATTTGACCTCAAAAAGGACAAAGTCCAGCTCACTTACATACAATATGCTAATGATTGTGTGTTATTCATTTAGAATGAGGAGAAGAGTTGTTAAATGATTATGAATATCTGTCAAGCTTTCACCCACGTATGCGGTCTCAACATAAATTTTAAAAAGAGCCACTTAAGAGGTGTAAACATCCGGAAGGAGCTAGAAAGATTTTCAAGGAAGCTAGTACATGTGAGCAACTGGCCTATGAATTATCTAGGCCTTTCCCTTGGAGGGAAGCCAATGAAGATTGCTTTTTGGGAGATAGTCATTAGAAGATTAAACAAAGAATAGGGAAATGGAAGGGGAGCTACCTCCCAAGAGGAGGAAGATTAATGTTCAAAATTTGTTTAGAGGCTATTTCCACTTATTATATGTCCATCTTTAAAATGTCCTTTTGTACCCCGCTTATTATATGTCCATCTTTAAAATGTCCTTTATAGTGGTACAAAAATGGAGAAACACATTACAAACTTTTTTTGGATAGCTGAAGTTGAGGACAAATCCTCTCATTTAGTTACCTGGAATTAAGTTTCCAAGCAAATCACTCAAGGTGGGTGGGGTGGGTGCAACATTAGGCTAAGGAATATAGCCTTAGCGGCCGAGTGGTTATGGGGATCTCCTCAATCTTCAGATTCTATGTGGGCCAAAGTCATTAACGACATAAATGGAAGTAGTAGTAATAAAATGCAATTAGGTGTCAACTCTAAAGCCTCGATTTGCTTCTATTGGAAATTCATACATTCCATTTACCCCTCATGTCTGACATTCAATGGGAGTCAAGAAATGATAGCCAAACATGCTTTTGGGAAGATACTTGGTGTGGTTCCACCCCATTTTGTGATACTTTCCATAGGTTATATAACTTGAAAAGATTTAAGAATGTTATCGTGGACACCATAGTTAGGACGGAGCATATGGACTGGGGACCAACGATGGCTGGAACTTCAATTTTAGAATGGGTCATAATGAGCAAGCGAGGAACTAACAAAACTTATAACAATGTTGGAGCAGGTCAATTTAGTGCACACGCACGTCAAATGGAAGTGGTTCAAGGAATCAAACGAGGGATTTTGTCACAACTCATTCTTCTGAATTCTCACTCATGAAACAAGAAATCAACACATTTTTACTCTCCCTTTCGTTTGGAAATCAAAGGCTCCTACAAAAGAAAAAAAAATTCTTAAGGTGGTTTATTAGCTTGGGTGAATTAAATTGTGTTAAACAGGTGCAAAGAAAGCTCCCTAACTGTTGCCTCGCTCCTTCTTTGTGCTGTTTATGCAGGTGGGAAGAAGAAGATATCAAAGATGTTTTTATTCTTGTGAGCTGATTTCTTCTTTTATCTGGGCAAAAGGGAAAAGCAAGTTGCAACAGTTTGGAGGTTTAGCAACTAGAAACTTGTTCTGCATCCCCATGACCATCTCACAATATCTCAAAGCCTATTGGGTCTTCATTCTGTTAGCCACTATCTATGCAATATGGGAAACATGAAATAACTGTATTTTCCAAAATGTTGGTGTCCTTGTAGAGTCAGCGTGGAGTAGAGTCATTTGTCTTTTTGCCACTTGGGTTTCAGCTTGTAATCTTCGCTTAGGGTATAGCTTTGGTGAATGGTGAAAAAATTGGAGTACCATACTCCAAAGTCTGTAACTGTGTTTGTTGGCTTGCTGGATGCCTTGTCCAGCTTTTGTAGTCTTTTGATCTTTAATATCGTTTCTTTTTTTTTTTCTTTTTTTTCTTTTTTTTTAAGGTTTTGGTGAAACCTTGACAGTTTTCTCTCTCCCTTCCACATGAAATTCCTCATTGAATGCTTCAAGATGATGGCCTATGATTTTTGGCAGCCTAAGGACAGATAAGTAGTAAGTGCCCAAGTGGGGATTGCTTGTATAACTGCTTTTAACAGAGCTTGTCTTTCCCTTTTGAACAAGAAACCTCTTTTCCTACATTCAATTCTTTTGGAGAAAATCTGAATTACCAGTTCCCAAAATGACATTTTGAGAGGATTCTTTCTCAATGACATTCCCAATTATTTAATTAGCCATTGATCTACATAGCACCCAACGACTGATGGTGTACATCTTTGCTCTTTGACAAAGTCTATGTCAAGACCAAATATAAAGCAAAAGCTGTTAATTATCTTCATTGTGTTGTTTTAATTGTTTGGTTGAGCTGTTTTCATAATGTTTAAAAATACTTTTAATTTGACATTAAAATCTGTGAAGAAAATAAGAATACAATAAAAAAGGTTGTTTCCCTTGCTTTAAAAAAAAAAAAAATCTAAAAACAAATGCTTAAAATTTTCTTTTAAATGCTATTTTATCATTGGATACAAAACAAGCCCTTATTTTTACATATTCTGAAATGAGTGCAATTAGATAGTCCTCAGTGGAATATGTTATAGCAGAAACTGTATTATCTTTGATCATGCTTCGGCTATCACCATTAGAAGTAAGAATGTAGGTAAAATTTTGAGTTTCGCAAAAGGCTGTGTGGGTTGAAAGGAATGATAGGATCATTAATTGTTCATCGAGGATGAAGTTAAAGTTTGGGATCATTCTCATTTGCTGGCCGTCAGATTAAATATTTAAAATTAGGTGAGGGATATTCTTTGTTAGACTGGTTTCAAAGTTGGGAGAAACTAATGTAAGGGTGGTTGAGTTTGTTTTGTTGGGCTGTTGAGTTGTCTGGTAGTGGGGTTTAGAACATTCCTTATGCTCTTTATTTTCATGTATTATTAATAAAATTTTTGTCTCTTCTCAAGAAAAAAGGGAATGTGGCCGCATTGCGTTAATAAGGTATGGGACAAGTCCCATATTCATGCTTCTCTATGAGCTGCTTTGCCAAGCTATCCAATGCATTTTTTCCTTCAGAGAGTGGAATAGAAATTGGTGTAGCATTGTGGTTCTGGTCATTCAGTTCAGCAAAACTCCTTGTGTTCTTGTGTTGTTCTTGTTCCTTTAATTATTTAAATATATTTTAGTTTTTTTTTCTTTTTTCCTTTTTTTTTTCAAAGGAAACAAGGAACTAATAGAAGCTGATATTTAACTTCAAAGAAGATTGTCCTTGGTTCTTGCACACTTTCGCTGCGTAAGGTGGTATGAGTGTTGTAGTTCCTTATCTGATGGAAACATAACTCAGTCTGTTACCTTTTGTTTCCAATTTATAATTGAAATAATTATTATGCCATATGCCAACCAATTGCTTGCTATTTTTACTTAACATTTAGCTTAAAGTATATTGTATATTGTGTTTGCAATGATACATTTTTGATCTATATGCTCTCACATGAGTACATTTATTAGAAAGTGCATGTTGATGTTTATTCGTAGGTAGGTTCATTTTCGCTTCTTGAATGACTTTATTCAGGTCTGTTTTTTTAATAAAAGTAGCAGTAGTTTTGATATTTGTTTATAATCACTACTTAAGACAAAGCAAGAAGGTGGACAACAACTGATTTCATGTTGCATCCATTCTCTTGTTATTCCAATTTCTTCTTCTTCTTCTTCTTCTTCATCTTCTTCTTCTCTCTCTTCCCTATTGATTATTTCGTTGATCGAATACTTTGGGATTGATTTGTAGCTATGTAAATTAAATGTTTTGTACCGCTATTCAACGGTATGGTGAAAGAGGAATTTCCGTACGGAAATGTAATAATGCTAAAAAAATATTTTCTCGTTTTTTCTCTTCTCGCAGGAGATTACAAAAGCAGGTTCCCTCGACCACAGTGTTCAAGTTTTCCGTTGGATGAAAAATCAAAAGAACTATTGTGCTCGAACTGACATCTATAATATGATGATTAGGTTACATGCCAGACATAATCGAATTGATCAGGCTCGTGGGCTGTTTTTTGAGATGCAGGAGTGGAGGTACGCTGAACATGCTCTAGATCTCAAGGTTTGTTTAATGTATTTGTACTTTCTGGCCCTGAAGCGCTTGCTTGAATAGTCTATTCAGATTGCTAGATGCAAATTTTTATAAAGCTAATTGGTTGCTAAGTAGCATATAATCATTTTTTCATCTTCTACCTTGATAATGTGGATCCTTGAGGACCCTAACATTACCACTTTATCAATTGACGCAAGTTTGGTGAGTTGATGTCCTCATACTAGAGATGTATATCTGCTTCTGTTGGTCTATCTCTAGCTGTATAGTTTTTTAGGAGCTTAAATCATATAGATAAACAAGATCATTTATTGATTTTGTTCTTATTAAATGAATTTTTTTCCTTCATTTGCTAAAATGCATTTTATAGTAACTTATCCCTTGTGTTGTCAATGAAATGGATCCATGCAATTGTCTTTCTTTGTTAATGTGACCTAACTTTGTGAGGATATGTTGCTAGGTGCAAGCCTGATGCTGAAACGTATAATGCTTTAATCAATGCACATGGTCGAGCTGGTCAGTGGCGCTGGGCTATGAATATTATGGATGACATGCTCCGGGCAGCTGTATGCATTTGGAAATCTCTCTATTTCTTATTTTTTATCTTTATCTTGCTAATTTTGGTTTGTCTATTTGTATTTCTAATGTTTTTGTTTTCTGTTGTCACTCTGGAAAAATGCATGCTTTTATGCACTACATACAATCGTTTTCTTTAGTTGTCTATTGTTAGTTAATAAGCACAATCTTCTCATTGTTTGGCTTTTGGTTTCTTCATGTTTGACATGGTGCTTACTGCTTGATGATGGTGATGGGTTTGGAATTTAACTTCAGATTTTGTCATGAATCATGTCTCACTGCATGTGTTGCTTGGTGGTTGTAATAAGTTTGAAGTATTAAAAATTCTAAGCTTTATTTTTTATTTTTTTTTAATGGAAACAACATTTTATTGATAAAAGTAAAGGGTTACAAAATACATCTAGAAATCCACTATAAACTTCCTAGACTTCCATCCTATAATACATTGCCCCATCCGTTAAGCCAGTCTGACATTGAATAGCCCCACGACAGAGGGCTATAGTAATCCAAAACGAAGCTAAAGAATGAGATTCCTCCCAAATGTCTAGTGGATGGGAAAATTTATCCAAGAAAACTCTTGCATTCCGTTCTTTCCACAAACACCATATCACAGCCAGACTAGCCACCATCCAATGACCCCTCCACTTCCTGTCAGCCTCCTCCCAGAACGGGCAAACACAACTTTGAATCCCTTGACCACCTTCTAAAGAGAAAATGGAAAAGTGATTCCTCCACCTTTCCCGTAAAAAGGAAGCAAAGGTACATTGACCAAACATATGAGCTGTTGATTCCCTACTCTACTTACATAGAAAACAACATGACGAGGACAAAGCCCATGTCGGGAACTGCTTTTGGATCATATTCACCTTCTCCTTGAATACAACCCACGCGAGGAACTTCACTTTT
>JAJIYU010007339.1:0-19354 GCA_030144865.1 Tinospora cordifolia | reverse complement strand
GCTCTAAATGCATATTATACTAAATATAAGCAAATACACTAAATTTTCCCTTACACTAATGCATATTATACATAAAATACCTAAAATATAATTAGTCTGCTATGCAACTAATAGGTGTTCTCTTGTGTACGAGCGAATTTGATCTTGGCCATTAGAACATGATTTAGATTCCAGATCTACGGCTCATAGCATTTTGAGTTTGTTTTTGATTTTTTTAACCCTATTTCTTGCTTTCTTTTCGGATTTTTTTCGACATCTCAACCCCAATTGATTTTCTAATCCTAATTTCATCAAAAATTGCACATATCCTTGTGTTTTTGACCGTGATATCTCATTTTATGCATTATAATCATATTTTTTTTCCAAAAATCCACTAAATTGATTTTTATTCCTCACTTGGATAACTAGGACATGCCAAATTTTTCATTCATCAATTTTGTATAATTTTCTAAGTAAAAATTCAAATTTCCTATGAATTTTTTTTTATTTTAAGTGCATGATATGATCTATGTGACGGTAAAATGATTAAGGAATTGTTAGCATAAATTTATGTTTACATAACTGTGAAAGTTGAGATTAATAATGCACGCTAGTGGTTACTAATTGAAGATAATTAAGATCCTAACCATACAAAGATGATGATACAGATACTGTGGCAGTAGTCAAGTATCGTCGTGGGTATTATTTCCCCCACCCTAGGCAGGTGTTCATGCTACTGTGGCAATTGTTGAGGAGGGACTGAAGATCGAGTGAGACCTCACTCCTTAGGTTGTGTCATGATGAGGAATTAGCCTTTAAGGTGTCACTTCTAAGATTTTGGACACAAGGAAATACCAAGGAGTTTCCTTTCGGTCATAACGTTAACCTGAACAATTGAAGTGTTTGAGATGCGTAGTGATTTATAAATGTTTACATGTTTTATGTTCTTGACTTTAATAATGTTTGAGATGAGTTGTACATGATCCATTGGGCTCTTGAACTTGCCCCACTAATCTATTTTTTAGGTAATCAGTGAAGATATTTGCTCACAGGCAAGTGAATGGAGACCATTGGAGTAGTCTAATACAATCCATTGTCAAGATTGTAAAGAGAAGAGGTTTATTATCTATTTACAGTTGTAGGGCATAGGACCTATATTTAATTTATGTTTGGTCATTTTTATTAACTTTGGCCATGGAGCCAGGCATTAGTTTATTATATTTATTTGAATTTAGGCCATGGGGCCATTCTTTCATTATTGATGAGTTTTGTTTCATTATCACACAATCCCTATGTTCTAGTCATGCATACTATTGTTATGTTTCCGCTCTATGATGTTTTATTGGGTTGGTTATGAGAAAAAAAGAATGTAAGTAATGTCCCAGTTCCCAAATATGGTAAGCAGGAGTGACCGCATCAATTGATGTAACACCACAACCCCCTAGAGACAGATTTAAGCTCAACCACAAGGCAGGTTGGGTCCTATGTTACATTTACAAGTACACAACTTAAATCTCAATTCCTTTATTCTAACACTTATTTAAATACTCATAAATTCATTTCCATTGAGCCTATTTTTCAACAAGATAATACAAGTGAATAAAGGAAAACTTCAAACCCTTTGTTTATTCAAAATAAAATAAAGAAATACTTTATTGAATTCATATAATCAAAAGAAAGAGTAGGTAACTCTAAAATTTAAAACAAAATTTCAGCGGAAGTCTTTATCCAAAATTTGGGCAATATGCCCTTACATAGAAACTTTCTAAAAATAGACTTTCTAATTCCTTAGCAAGCTTGATCATGCATTTTAATTTCCTAAAAAACAAAAGGAAGGGGTGAGCACATAGCCTAGTGGATCATTCATTAAACAACTAAGTTACTATTTTAAATCAATAACACATCCAAATTCAAATACTTTCATGCATTAAGTGATTTAAGAAACTTTTTTGTTGTAGTTGACGTTAAGATTAAAAGGGGTTCTACTCCCTTGATGTTCTTAATTTAGATACCCCTCTTTAGGTGGAAAAAACATTTCTTTGTCACATTCCATTGGATGCCACATACCAAGTATCCCTTAGTTGTGCCCCGAAACCACACTCCAAGCATGTGTTAAGAACCCCTATAGCACCCATACGGGTCACTATGATAATACGTGGTTTTTATTTTCAATTTCTTATATTTAAGAATTACATAATCATAAAAGAAATTCAAATGTAAATATAAGAATTTTAAACAACCAAGAAAGCATGAAGACATTACATAGCATGCTTGAAACATTGAATTAAATCCTAAACATGAATTCTAAGCATGACATATTTTCACGAGTCATTAAAACATAAAAACGTGTTGAACTAAAATTAAAATATGATTAAACATGCTGAAACTGAAATAAAACATGCTGAAAACTAGAATTCAAACAAGCATGAACATGTTAGAAATTTGAAAGAGCAAAGTAGAAGTTCAAGAAATCCCCTCCACCTTAATTCAAGTTTCTTTGTAGAATTCGGCGAGGGTTTTCCTTATCTACCACTTTCAGAACTTCAAGATCTTCTAATCACCAACAAAACCACTTCAACAACCCTCTAAAATACTAAAATAAGAACTTCTCACAAAAGAAAGAAAAGAGAGTGAAAATGGGTGCCGAGAAGAAGGCAAGAATAAGCAAAGAGAGAAGTGTCAACTCTTTGCTTTGGGATGAGATGAATGTGAGCAAGATGGGTAGGTGTTCATGAGCACAAGGGGGCATCTAGGGCAACTAGGGCAGCTCACCACGTTTGGACATGTTTCCAACTCATAAGGGGATGGTTTGCACAAAGAGGGCAAGTGTGCTCATGGTTGGCAAGTGGGCCCACTAAGGTTTCCAATCCAAGTGTGAGCAAAATCTTTGAACCTTATTTGTTTCGTTTATGTATGTGAACATAATTAAAGGTTTAGAATATATTCTAATCTCTCTTGGATGTCCTCTATTAGTCAAGAAGCATTCTAATATGTTGTGATTCATAAAATCAAATAAGTTTCTAATATGGGCACACAAAAACAAAGCTTTGGAATGTTCCTTATTTCCTTTGGATTCTCACCCTTTTTGGCTCCACATGTGAGCATGAGACAAGTTTCTATTTTCTAATTTTTTATTTCTAGGTGAAGGAATCTTTCTATATCTCTTTAAATCAGCCACTCTCATTAAATTTCTATCTTGGGTTTGTCACATGTGTGCCCACACACACACTTATGAGACATTTTATATGTAACCTTAGTATACATGATCATTTATCTTGGCACATAAAATCATTCTTCATGGTTTCTATAGGTGTGGGCGTACTTGATCATTTACATCACACATGGGATTCTTCTTCATGGTTTCAAATAATGGACACCTCTCATGGAGCTTAGGGTAGGGTAGGGGGCACATGATCATGGTGTTCCACTCATGTGACTTACACATGTTAGGGGTGGCCATGACTTCATGGGTTCACAAAAATCAAATAAAAATTAATATCTCCTTATTTACATGGAAATATGATTTATATCCTATAGTTTTGGAATCACATGAACCTAATACACATTTTAAGGTATGGTTTGGCCAAAGGTGATTTTTCCTCAAAAACTTTCCTTATTTAAGACCCATTGAGGTCACTAGGCAAATGAAAATCCAAATCTTTGCCAATTGTTCTGATTTTTGGAAATGTAATTCATTTTGTTATTTCATATCATTTCATTTCGTTTTGAGTCATTTCGATCCTCCGAAGTACCCTAAATGACAATTCTTTCTAATTTAGAACCCCTGAAGGGCATTTGGCAAATGAAAACCTTAACCTCGACCAATTGTTTTAATTTTTGGATATGTCATTCATTTTGTTTGTCCATGTCACCTTATTTCAATTCAAGTTGTTTTGGGTCCCTAAGGGACACTAAATGAGAGTTTTGAAAACCTACCAAATTTAGCCCTGAAATGAGCTCAGTTTCATTTTGCACCCAAATTTCACTGAGTAAATGATAAATTTCAATTAATTGAGTACAAAGGATTTAGGGTATTACAGCCTACCCTCCTTAGAAAACTTTCGTCCTTGAAATTTGTACATAACTAAGGATTTTTAGTGAATAGATGTGGATACTTGATCTTTATCTCACTTTCAAGTTCCCAAGTAATTTCTTTCACCCCATGATGTTTCCACAGTACCTTCACTAACGGGATATCCTTCGTTCGTAGATTACGTACTTTATGGTCGAGGATTCTGACTATTGTTTCCTCATAAATAGCATCGTCTTGAATATGCACTTCCTCCCAGTGGATGATGTGAGAGGGCTCAAGTTCGTACTTTCTCCCATACAGTGTTTTCTCCCTAAGTCTTAGGGTATCCTCAGCATCTGACCTAAGTATGCTTGCCTTATTGAATTTCCTCTATTAGGCTTGTAAGTCATTCATCTTGCCTTTGTTCACCCCCAATTTGATTGCAAAAGACCCGGTGGGTGAGACATGTTGTAGAGATAAGCTCATTTTTTATTTTAGGGTCATACCCAGCCTAAAGTTCTCAATTTATTTGAAGGTCAAAGTTTTTTTGTTATACCCCACCTTTGTCTCAGTGGACTCAACCACACGGCAGGCCTTGGGTTATTACTAACAATTTCTATTCCCAGAACTTCTATTTTAAACATTCAAAATGTAACAATAAGGATTCTTAAGGTAATGAATTTCATTTATTGAAAAGAATAGGTACAATAACTTATCAAAGCTTAAAACTCATAAATGCTAACATATAACAATTTTAAATAAAGGGCTAATCAAGTTATCCTAATATTTTTTTATACTAGGGTCTCTTGGGTAGGTCTTGATCTTTTTAACTTCAACAACAAACACTCTAGCCTGGTTTTGCCCATGACCATGATTTTGCCCTTGGTTGACATTTGGTTGTTGCTGTCTACCCTAAGAACAATCAATCTAACCTCTTCCCTAAGAGTTCTGTGGCTGAGGAGCCTGAGTGTAGCCAGGCAGTTTCTTGCTACATGACCCTTCTACCTGCACATATAGCACAGTCCTCGCTTCCTCTCTTGTTCTTTTAATTTATCTTTATTTTGCCCTTATTTCTGGGTCTACGGTGGTTTCCCACCACTCTTATTCTTTTTTAGGGCCTCTAGGTTATCTATTTCATTGCTAGACCTCTTGTTCTTTCCTCTCAACCTCTATTCTAAGCTGAGTTCATGATCTAGGATCCCTATATGTCTTTAAGCTTAGAGTCATAATCACTTTTTGAATCTCAATCTTGAAACACTAAGCAAACCAATTAGCTTTCATTCTTTCTTCTTAGATCGGCTCCCAAGAGAACTTATCCAATTCAGTAAACTATCTCTCGTACTCAGCTACAGTCAAGTCCTTCTGATTCAACTTAATGATGTCCTCTTGTAGTTTCTACAGTGTCGTCTCTAGAAAGAACTTTTTATGGAAGACCTCCTTCAACTCTTTTCGGCTCATCTTTTCAACGTCAATTTTTTTTAGCAAACATTCGTACTATCATGACTTCAGTTTCCAGGTTCTCGATCTGTTCAGTGGCCTAAAAGTTTTTCTTCTAGGTTCTTTTCATGCATGGGTAGAGGATTTGGTCTCAAAGCAAATAAATCGTAAAGCATGCATATCACACAATCATAAAATCAAGCTAGCACAACATGGTTCCAAGCTCACACCTAAGCTTTTAGGTTCAAGTATCCCATATCACTCTACCCGTTCCACTTATGCTTCCACCCAGAATAGAGATGCACCCAAACAATTTCGCAAATTGCTCTATAACTAAGGTTCCTGAGCCCACTATACTCCACCGTCCCATACCAACGAGCATAAAGAAAGTCGTTCTACCAAAATTACCGATCATTCATCACACATGGTCCATAATATTATAAGTCCAGGCTTCCTCCATAACCTAGAATTCCTATGCATCCCAAACTACATAGAAATCGAATGATACAGAAGCTTCTCGATTTTATGTCTTGATTAAAAAATTTTTTGTTTTCACACAAGTTTCAGCCTCTAGCCTATGTCCTAAAGATTTATGTTTTTGATCCACTATATTACCCATGGCTACACCACGTTTCTACCTAAGGTCTTTCCCCTGGACCTAAGGTTTCGTCTGCTTGACTCACAACCTTTGGCTAGCATAGATATCACCTTTGGCTAGCATAGATATCACCTTTGGCATCTTTTCGACTTCTATTTGATTCTTTGCCCTAATTTTTTACCTTCTAATTTTCTTTTATAGAAAGTAAAGTTGTACTTCAACTCAAACTATTCGTACAAGCTGGTAGGACAACCTCCAAATCGGGCGGCGAAACTGAATTTTGCTTAACAACCACACTATCTGGGGCAGAATTACCCACCTCCCTTTCAATGTTTAGCTTTACTCGTGACAAGACTTTCCCACTATCAGCTCAACTTGCAGTCTTTGTATCCAAACAAAATGTTTTAAAAACAAATAGTTCATTTTTGAAAATACTTTCTAAAACATTTTTCAATTTCAAAAATAGAAAGTAGGGCATTCAAGAATCAATTCAATTCAAAGTGAAACCCTAATTTGAGTTTCTAATTCTTGTCAAGCAACTAATGCTTGACTTTCTATTTCTAGCCCAATCAACATATGTTTAGGCTTAACTTTTTATTTTTAGCCCAAGCCACACCTAAAGCCTAGGCTCTGATGCCACATTTGTATCAGAAGAAACTTTCTAATTTTGGCATAACAACTAATGCTTAGGCTTTGATACCACCTTTCTAACACCCCAACCACCTATAGACAGGTTTAAGCTCAACCACAAGGCAGGTTGGGTCCAATGTTACATTCACAAGTAGACAACTTGCATCTCAATTCCTTTACTCTAACACACATTGAAATACTCATAAATTCACTTTCATTGAATTTAATTTTCAACAAGATAATACAAGTGAATAAAGGAAAACTTCAAACTCTTTGTTTATTCAAAATAAAATAAAGAAATACATTATTGAATTCATATAATCAAAAGAAAGAGTATGCAACTCTAAAATTTAAAACAAAAATTCAGCGGAAGTCTTCATTCAAAATTTGGACAATATGCCCTTACATAGAAACTTTCTAAAAATAGACTTTCTTATTCCTTAGCAAGCTTGATCATGCAATTCAATTTCTTGAAAAATAAAAGGACGGGGTAAGCACATAGCCCAATGGATCATTCATTAAACAACTAAGTTACTATTTCAAATCAATAGCACATCCAAATTCAAACACTTTCATGCATTAAGTGATTCAAGCAACTTTTTGGTTGTAGTTGAGTTAAGACTGAAAGGGGTTCTACTCCCTTGATGTTCTTAATTTAGATACCCCTCTTTAGGGTGGAAAGACATTTCTTTGTCACTTTCTATTGGATGCTACATACCAAGTATCCCTTAGTTGCATCCTGCAACAACACACTCCAAGCATGTGTTAAGAACACCCATAGCACCCATACGGCTCACTATGACAGTACGTGGTTCTTATCTTCAGTTTCTTATATTTAAGAATCACGTAATCATAAAAGAAATTCAAAATGTAGATATCAAAATTTTAAACAACCAAGAAAGCAAGAAAACATTACATAGCATGCTTGAAGCATTGAATAAAATCCTAAACATGGATTCTAAGCATGACATGATCTCAGGAGTGATTAAAACATAAAAACATGCTGAACTAAAATTAAAATATGATTAAACATGCTAAAACTAAAATAATACATGCTAAAAACTAGAATTCACACAAGCATGAACATGTTAGAAATTTGAAAGAGCAAAGTAGAAATTTGAAATGCCCTCCACCTTAATCCGAGTTTCTTTGTAGAATCCGACAGAAGTTCCCCTTATCTACCACGTTCAAAACTTTAACATCTTCTAATCACCAATACAACTACTTCAAGAACCCTCTAAAACATTGAAATAAGAACTTCTCACATAAGAAAGAAAAGAGAGTGAGAAGGCGTGCCAAGAAGAAGGCAAGAACAAGCAAAGAGGGAAGTGTCAATCTTTGCTTTAGGATGAGATGAATGTGAGCAAGAAGAGGTATTTATAGGTGTTCATGGACAAAAGGGTGGTATCTAGGGTAGCGAGGGCATCTCACTACATTTGGGCATGTTTCCAAACTCATAAGGGAATGGTCTACGTAAAGAGCGCAAGTGTGCTCATGGTTGGAAGGGGGACCACTAAGGTTTCCAATCCAAGTGTGAGCAAAATCTTTGAACTTTATTTGTTTCTTTTATGTGTGTGAACATAATTAAAAGTTTAGAATACATTCTAATCTCTCTTGGACGTCCTCTATTAGTAAGGAAACATTCTAATATGTTGTGATTCATAAAATCAAATAAGTTTCTAATATGGGTGCACAAAAACAAAGCCTTGGAATGTTTCTTATTTTCCTTGGATTCTCTCCCTTTTTGGCTCCACATGTGAGCATGAGGCAAGTTTCTATTTTTTGATTTATTTTCTAGGTGAAGAAATCCTTCTATATCTCTTTAAATCAGCCACTTTCATTAAACTTCTATCTTGGGTTTGTCACATGTGTGCCCACACACACACTTACGAGACATTTCATATGTAACCTTAGTATACATGATCATTTATCTTGACACATGGAATCATTCTTCATGGTTTCTATAGGTGTGGGCTTACTTGATCATTTACATGGCACATGAGATCATTCTTCATGGTTTCAAATAATGGGCACGTCCTATGGAGCTTAGGGTAGGATAGGGTGCACATGATCCTGGTGTTCCACCCATGTGACTTGCACATGTTAAGGGTGGTAATAACTTCCTGGGTTCTAAAAAATCAAATAAAATTATTATCCCATTATTTACATGAAAATATGATTTATATCCTATAGTTTGGGAATCACATGAACCTAATGTACATTTTAAGGTATGGTTTGGCCCAATGTGATTTTCTCTCAAAAATTTTCTTTATTTAAAACCCACTGAGGCCACTAGGCAAATAAAAATCCAAATCTTGGCTAATTGTACTAATTTTTGGATATGCCATTCATTTTGTTAGTTCATGTCATTTCATTTCGTTTTTAGTCATTTTGATCTCCCGAAGTACCCTAAATGACAATTATTTCTAATTTGGGCCCTTTGAAGGGTGTTTGGCAAATTAAAACCCTAACCTCGACCAATTGTTCAAATTTTTGGATATGTCATTCATTTTGTGAGTTCATGTTATTCCGTTTCATTTCGGGTCATTTCAATCCCCTGAAGTATCTTAAATGACAATTTTTTCTACTTTTGAGCCCCTAAAGGGCATTTGGCAAATGAAAACCTTAACCTCGACCAATTGTTCTAATTTTTGGATATGTTGTCCCATTAGTTGGTTCATGTCACCTTACTTCATTTCAAGTTGTTTTGGGTCCCTAAAGCTCACAAAATGAGACTTTTGAAAACCTGTCACATTTAGCCCTGAAATGAGTCTGATTTCATTTTACACCCAATTTCACTAAATTAATCTTGAATTTCATTTAATTAAATACAGAGTTTTCAGGGTATTATAGTTGACTTGATACTATGATGGAAGTTGGCACAACTACATGGAAAATCCAAAAATCTTGGTTGCACCATGTTACTACGGTACAAGACCGCGATATTACGATTAGGGGGTTATTTTTAGGGTTTTGTTTTATGTTTTATGCGAGTTTAAGTGAGCATATATTTGTACTAGGTTTTTAATAATTTAGTTGCTAATTCTAATTGTTGTTGACAGCTAGGGCAAAGAAGAGAGCAAAATGAAGGAAAAAGACGAAGAATGAGATCAAAGATGCAGATTATGAACTTTGATTTGTTTAATTCTTTGTGTTATGAACTATACATCATGTCTAAGTTATTTTGATTTCTAGGATGTAATTTAGATTGTAGGACCCTTTGATTTTTAGTTTGATTAATCTATTTTGAGGTATTGTTTTATACTCTATTTTCTTAATGCTTTCTATTGCTTGGCCACTTGTAAACTGATTTCAAATTGTTGAATTAACTCAAGAAAGAGGTTTAACTATTGGATAATCCGAGTATAAACCTAGAAGAACCAACTAACTGAGAGGTTGTTGATTCAATAGGAGGTTGCACATGATTACTGTGTTTATTGTATTAGTTTCTTAACTGTATGCCTCAATAGGGGTATTAGGAAAGAAACTAATAGGTATCAAGGTGCCTCAAGAGAGGGCTTTGATGATTAGTACTATAACCTACAAGAACAAGAATTAGATTAATTGAAGTAAAGATTAAATGTGAATATATGATATTTTACTATCCTAAAATCTTAGTTGATATAGTTTTAAAATCAACAATCGTTTATTTTCCTTTTAATTTTTGTTTAACATATTAAAACCTCAATTTTACTTCTTAACATAGTTAAGACTAAAATTAAATTGGGATTTGAGATTATTCGTCGTAACCCATTCCCTGAGAACGATACCTAGCATCTTATTACATATTAACATTGCAATGCCTTACACTTGCAGTGATCTTAACAAGTTTTTGGTGCCTTTGCAGGGGAACAATGTTACTAATCTAAAAACCAATTAAAACTGGTTAAATTTTAAGTAAGACATTTTTCTTATTTTACTTTATTTTAGATTATTTTATTTATTCTTTTCACTATTTAATTCATTGGTTGGCTACACTTGTTCTGTTTTATTTGGTTGTCGCGTTTCAGGTTTCTGGATAAGCAAAGATTCACTTGAATTGAGTTATCCTGATTTATCAAAAACACTTAGGCAATTTAATCTGGATGTTCGAGGTCATAGATCTGATACGGCTTAAAGTAGTAAATCTGCAATTGGCACTGATGGTGAGGCACCACTATGGGATTTCTTTAACCTGTGTTGAATAATAGTTACTCCGAGATTGTTGGAACTCCCATCAATGCCAACAACTTTGAGTCAGAGCCTTCTTTGATTACTATGGTGCAACAGTAGCAGTTTGGGGGTTTGGCTACTGAAGATCCAATGGCACACCTAAACTCATTTATGGATATCTATGATACTTTTAAGATAAATGGGGTGACAAAAGATCAGATGAGATTGACACTTTGTCCCTTCTCCCTAAGGGATAAGGTGAGGACATGGCTGTAGACTCTCCTACCAAGTAGCATTCCCACCTAGGAAGAGATGAGATAGAAATTCATGCATAAGTATTTCACTCCAACAAAGGTTCATTAACTTAGGGGTGAAATCAATTCATTCAAGCAGTCTGGTTTTGAGTTTTCTATGAAGCTTGGGAGAGTTTTAAAGACTTATTGAGAAGATGTCCTCAACATGGGTATCTTCCATAGTTCTAGATTCAAATGTTCTATAGTGGTTTGATACCACCTACCAGAGCTTTGGTTGACTCAGTTGCAAGAGGCTCTTTAATGGGAAAGTCTTCCATTGAGGCTACTAAGCTTATAGAAGACATGGCAGCTAATGTTTATAATCATGGCTCAGAGAGAGGATTAGTTAAAAGGGTTGGATTACGCCAAGTAGATTAGATATAGCTCTAAAGGCCCAGATTGCTTCTATGAACCACAAGATGAATTTAATGACTGAGAAGCTTGGTAGCAGATAGTTTCAGGTGCCTCAGAACCAATCTATTTGGCTATAGCAAAAGCACATAAGGCTTCCTCTACTATAGAAGCATCCACAGAAAAACTCAATGCACTATACCATCTCAATAATTACCAAGGGCAGCAACAAGGGTACAATTTTCCTCAATATTATCATCCGGGGATCCGTCAACATCTTAATTTCTCCTATGTTAACAATAGAGACGTCCACAAGCCCACAAAGTTATGTTTCTCACCAAAGCCTACATGAAAAGAAGCCATCAATGGAAGATAAACTGGATGAGATTTTGAAAATGCAAGCTCGTTTCTTCAAGGAATTGACTAGTAGGATAGATCAGAATCATAACATAATCTCAAGATTAGAAATACAAATGGGAAATGTCAATGCAACAGTAAAGAACCTTGAGACTCAAGTGGGACAGTTAGCCCAAGTATTCTCTAATCAGCAACGAACTTCTTTTTCTAGTGACACTCAAGTCAATCCCAAAGGAAGCTGCAAAGCCATATTTACAAGAAGTCGGAGAGAGATCCAGAGCCCACTAGTTCCATCTAGCCCCACATTGCTAGTTTATGATTCTAAGTCCAAAGGGTCAGTTCCTACAGAACAACCAAATACTGCGCTGTAACACCCCAACCCCCTACAAATAGGTTTAAACTCAACCAGAAGGCATGTTGGGTCCTTACATTTACCAGTACACAACTTGCATCTCAATTCCTTTATTCTAACACTTATTAAAATACTCATAAATTCACTTCCATTGAGTTTAATTTCAACAAGATAATACAAGTGAATAAATGAAAACTTCAAACCCTTTGTTTATTCAAAATAAATTAAAAAAATACATTATTGAATTCATATAATCAAAAGAAAGCGTACGTAACTCTAAAATTTAAAATAAAAATTTAGTGGAAGTCTTTATTAATAATTTGGGCAATATGCCCTTACATAGAAACTTTCTAAAAATAGACTTTCTAATTCCTTATTAAGCCTGATCATGCATTTCAATTTCCTGAAAAATAAAAGGAAGAGGTGAACACATGGCTCAGTGGATCCTTCATTAAACAACTAAGTTATTATTTCAAATCAATAGTACATCCAAATTCAAACACCTTCATGCATTAAGTGATTCAAGCAACTTTTTGGTTGTAGTTGACGTTAAGACTGAAAGGGATTCTGCTCCCTTGATGTTCTTAATTTAGATACCCATCTTTAGGGTGGAAAGACATTTCTTTGTCAATTTCCATTGGATACCACATACCAAGTATCCCTTAGTTGCGCCCCACAACCACACACTCCAAGCATGTGTTAAAAACACTTATAGCACCCATACGGACCACTATAATAGTACGTGGTTCTTATCTTCAATTTCTTATGCTTAAGAATCACATAATCATAAAAGAAATTAAAAATGTAAATATTAGAATTTTAAACAACCAAGAAAGCATGAAAACATTACATATTATGCTTGAAACATTGGATTAAATTCCTAAACATGGATTTTAAGCATGGCATGCTCTCATGAATGATTAAAATATAAAAACATGCTAAACTAAAATTAAAAAATGATTAAACATGCTGAAATTAAAATAAAACATGCTAAAAACTAGAATTCAAACAAGCATGAACATGTTAAAAATTTGAAAGAGCAAAATAGAAGTTCAAGAAATTCCTTCCACCTTAATTTGAGTTTCTTTGTAGAATCCGACAAAGGTTCCCCTTATCCACCACTTTAAGAACTTCAAGAACTTCTAATCACCAACAAAAATACTTCAACAACTTTCTAAAACACTAAAATAAGAACTTCTCACACAAAAAAGAAAAGAGAGTGAGAAGAGGTGCCAAGAAGAAGGCAAGAACAAGCAAAGAGGGAAGCCCCAACTCTTTGCTTTGGGATGAGATGAATGTGAGCAAGAGGGGGTATTTATAGGTGTTCATGAGCACAAAGGGGGCATCTAGGGTAGCTAGGGCAGCTCACCATGTTTGGACATCTTTCCAAAGTCATAAGGGGATGGTTTGCATAAAGAGGGCAAGTGTGCTCATGGTTGGCAAGTGGGACCACTATGGCTTTCTAATTCAAGAGATATGAGTTCAATCTTATTTCCTAACTATGTGTGAACACAAAAGAGGTTTAAATCATATTCTAATTCAAATGGGACGTCCTATATGTGCTTATGGCAACTTTTCTCTTTGGTTTCCTTGCTTGTTCATCACATAAACACACAAGGAATATTTTTCCATACTCTTATTTCTTGGACATCAAGCATGGGTGTACAATATCAAATTTGAGAGGACACCATATAATAGTCAAAGATGTTCATGTTGGTTCCAAGAAACAATCTAAATAGGGTGTTCACATGTGTGCACACACACATGTACGTGGTTGGGCCGATTTTGGCTTAAATGGGTATAGGTGTACACAATCAAGTGGGGTGGCCATAACTTCATGGGTTCACATAAATCAAATAAAAATTAATATCCTTATTTACATGGAATTATGATTTATATTTTATAGTTTTGGAATTGCATGAACCTAATGCAAACTTTAAGGTATGGTTTGGTCTTAGCTAATTTTCCTTCAAAAACTTTTCTTATTTAAGACCCACTGAGGTCACTAGGCAATGAAAATCCAAATCTTGGCCAACAGTTCTAATTTTTGGATATATCATTCATTTTGTTAGTTCATGTCAGTCCATTTTGTTTTGAGTCATTTCGATCGCCCAAAGTATCTAAATGACAATTCTTTCTAATTTGGACCCCCCTGAAGGGCATTTGACAAATGAAAACCTTAACCTCGACCAATTGTTCTAATTTTTGGAAATGTTGTCCTCTTAGTTGGTTCATGTCACCTTACTTCATTTAAAGTTGTTTCGGGTCCCTAAGGGGTACTAAATGAGAATTTTGGAACTTGCCAGATTTAGCCTTGAAATGAGCCTGGTTTCATTTTACACCCAATTTCACTGAATTGATCTTGAATTTCATTTAATTAAATATAGAGTTTTCAAGGTATTATAACATACCCTACTTAGAAAACTTTTGCCCTCGATATTTGTACATAACTAAGGATTTCTAGTGAATAAGTGTGGATACTTGGACTTCATTTCGCTTTCGAGTTCCCAAATAGTTTCTTCCACCCCGTGATGCTTCCATAGTACCTTCACTAATGGGATATCGTTTGTTCGTAGACTCTATACTCTATGGTTGAGGATTTTGACTGTTTTTTCCTTATAAGTAGCATCATCTTGAATATTCACTTCCTCCTAGTGGATGATATGACATAGGTCAGGTTCGTACCTTGTCAACATGGATACATGGAATACGTTATGAGCTAAAGTCATTTGGTTTGGTAGGTCCAACTCATAAGCACATTCCTCGATTCTTCTAAGTATTTCAAAAGGCCCCGCAAACCTCGGAGATAACTTTCCTTTGAATCCGAACCTCGTGATGCCCTTCTGAGGACTAATTCTCAAAAATACCTTGTCCCCAACTCAAAACTCTAGTGGTCTTCTCCTCTTGTCTACGTAGCTTTTCTGACGACTCTGTGTTGTAGTCAGCCTCCTTTGTATTAAATGGACTTGGTTATTTATTTTGTAATACCCTAAATTTTCAAATGCGTACAAATCAAAAATGTATTTTTAAAAATTATGAAACAAATGTAAAAATATGTGAAACCATGTTTTAAATGTTTGCATTAATGTTTGATAACAAAATAAAATAGTATCATGTATTAGAATTTGGAGTAAATTCTTGGAGAAAATGTTGAAAAAAATTTAGTGTACTGGCAACAAAGGTCACTGGCGACCGCGGTTATTAGCAACCTAGGTCATCAGTGACTGCGGTCATCAGATGAGAAATCTGAAAAAAAAATTAGGTCACATGGGTGACCGCGATCCATAAAGTGCCGATCGTGGTCCGTAAAGTGCCGACCATGGTCCATAAAGTGCCGACCGCAGTCCACGAAGAAAATATGTCTGATGACCAAGGTCCGTCTAGCTCCGACCGCGGTCCGTGTGCAATCTATATATACTTTTCAAGCCCTAAAGTTGTTCATTTGTCATTCTACAGTTTGGGGTTTGAAGAGGACCGACAAGAGACGATAAAAAGTTAGTTTTTTTATTTCTTTTGAGTTTTTCTTTAAGATTTGATCTCATAAATGAGTAGTTATCAATGGTTAGTAAATCAAAATGATGGAGATCCGTTTGACAACTTGTGCTGAGGGTATATTGGCTAGAAACCAAGCCAAACGTGGTGAGCTGCTTTTCATTTCCTTGTGTGTGTGTTTGGACACTAGTATGGATGATTTGTGATGGTTGTTTAGTTGTGGAATTGAAGGGGTTGATTTCATTGAAATAAAATCCCATTTTTAAGGCTTGAATCAAGGGGTTTCGGTGAATACACAATGTAAGCAACCATTCCTTAGCTGGTTTTTAAGTTTGAATGATTTTTGGGTGTCCAATACACTAGATTTAAGTGTTAAACTGAAATGGAAATCACTATTATGGCATATACATGCAAAATCCCACTATTGGGTGAGAAATTGTGTGTAGACCGTGGTCCATGCGAGACCGACGGGCATCGATAGATGCAAATTGTGCTTTTGGAGTGTTTTGTGTACACTCTGAAACATTGAATGATACCAAACCCCTAGAACTAGGTGAAAAGAGTATTGAAAGCCCAAGGTAATATATCATTATTGTCTAATGGTACAGATTGACGGTATTGGACTACTGTGCGAGGAGACGATCTAGCAGTATTTCAGCATATACAGGTGGGGTTGACTATCTCTTCCTCACTCTTTAGTATTATGCGGATGTTGGATACAGAATATGATTCATGTTTAAATTCTTGTACTTAGTACCATGCTAGGAATGTTTGCCTTGGGTGGAATGATTGATATGATATCTTGATGACTGGTTACTCGCTTTCTAGTACTAGGATATTATGATTAGCTTGGTGTCTGTTTGCTTTCTTTGCTTAGGTTAGCACTTTGGAAAAGCATGTCTGAATGTTGCGTGGAATGAAAACCATGATTGTAAAACTAAAGAACATTAAAGGTTTATTAAGAACTCCACGTACTGGGGGCGATGGACGAGCACTGGTACATCACATAGATGTTATCTGGTTGTAACCAAGACATCATCGTGGGTATCCCCCAACTAGGCCAAATTGCGAGCGGCCGTATGAGACCCTCGAATTTGGAAAGTCATGAGGATTTTTCCCTTGGTATCAATATCTTCTTGGGTCGTGGTCTCAGAGGTAAACTTTCGTTTTATAAAGATGTTGTGCCTGATTGTGTTCAGGACGACAATTGGGATACCGAGGGTAGTTCACTCTTTCGGTTAATTCCTAATATCAGATGGTAAATTCCTGATATTAGAGCATTATGGATAAACTGACTAAGTGTTTGAAACACCCCTAATTATTTGAAATTGTTTGCATGTTTCATACGCTCGTTTGTATAATGCTATTGATGTGTAGGGGAGATCCCTTGGGCTTTCGAGCTCACCCCATTTTTATTTTACAGGTACTCATGAGCCCATCGCTCAGTGAGGATGTAGACCGGAGACTGGAGGATGTATAGAGAGAGAGAGAGTGATATTTTGTGTTAAACTGTATCTCTGTTCTGTACAGTTTTTTTTACGATGTATATTTTGAAATTGGACCAGAGGGTCATATAACATATTTTTGTATATGTATCTACAGGACTATTTTATCATCTTGAACATTGTTTTATTTTGATTGATAAATTGAGATTTTTAGCTATGATATGTTAAATAGTGTTCAATGATTTAAAAAGATTTGATCCGACAAGTGCTTCCGCTACTATTGTCTTGATTTCCAGTATAAATATGATTTTGAACATCTGGTGAATTTGATTTGAAATTAATTGCTTAGAGAAGCATGTATAAAATGATTATTTGAAATTAAGAAATGATTTAAACCTCGTGTATAGAGGTTTGTGGAAAGATGATGATAACTGTTGCATGTTCGGTGCCTCGGCAGACCACGCGCCGAGCTTGGAGCCACGTGATGCCCGATGACAAGGCCTTAGATTGACAGATATGATGTCCAATCTGGGGGTCGAGGTGTGACAGGTTTTGGTATCAGAGCTCAGTGTTCGACAACACTGGGCATGACTGGATTTTTCCTAGCAAAGTAATGCCAAACAGAACTATTTTTATAATAATGTTATTGAAATGAAAAGAAAATTTCATCGGATTTGATTTTCACTGGAAATAGTTTTGAATGACTTTGATTTTGAAAAGTGAATAAAAACCATCTACCAATAACTATGTGGCTAAAGTCTAGAAAAGATTTAGGTGATGTCGGGTGCTCAAGTAACCATTCGCAGACGGATTTGAGTATGGGTAGTAGCCCTGTAGATAGAGTTCTACTCCCTGCGAGAGATGCGCTTCCATTGGATAGTAGCCCTGTAGGTGGAGGCTTTACTCCCTACGAGTGATGTGCTTCCTTTGGATAGTAGCCCTATAGGCCGAGTTTTACTCTCTGCGAGTGTTGCGCTACTTTGGAAAGGATCCGGGAAACTTGAGACCGAGGGCGTCACATAGAAGTGAGAGTGAGTCGAATTGGCGACTCAACCGTTGAGTCAACAAACCAAGTCTTGTAACCCTAGGTTTATGGAAAACCGAGTGATGTCTTAAAGACAGTGGATCTCAATAAAAGCTTTTAAGACATAAGCTAGAAACTTATAATGTGAAAACGCACACTTGTTTTGGTCATGACTCGATTCAGGAGGATCTTGTGTCCTTTGGTCTCTTTGTGGTATGGGACGCATAGGGATTTCGGGGTATGGAGGAATCCTGGACTCAAAGAATGACAGACCATGTATGGTGAGTGATTGATTCTTGGGCAAAACATGTATGCACTATATTCTACCGGTATGGGACGGTCGCGTATGGTGGGTCTTATGTCTGTTTTAAGGAGAGAGACACTTGCAAAATTGTAATGGGCGATGAACGGACTCTTTGGAAGAACTTGCACACACTGTATTCTACTCGTATGGGATAGTCGCATACGGTGGGTCTTGCGTCATCCTTAGAGACCAGGATTTGACATAAATATATATAATAGCCGTAATGGAACATGGATTCCATTATGCCAGCGTGCATTGTTTGGTTGATCGTTGGGTGTTTGCTTTGGATATATGTGATATCACTATTTTGAGTATTGACACACAAATTCTTGTATCCAGAACTGATTAAAATGCTGTCAACTTAGAAGTATAAAACCCTAGGCCATTAAAACATATCGAGAACCTAGAGACATGAACTTAGAGTCACAGTAGCACGATGAACGTGAAGGGTATAGGCGAGTTGAAATGAATGGCTATTAACACAAGTCATGGTATCTAGCTTAAAGTAGAAATGCAGTTATATTCATTTAAATTATTGAATTTTTTGCTATATTATGATTACACTGTTGGATATTGAAAGTGTGTTTTTGACTTGAAGATAATGCCGAGAGTTAGAGGACGAAGCAGACCCCGTAGGGGTAGGTCCAGGGGTAAAACTACTGAGGAGCCAGTATAAACAGAGGAGGGTGTTACCGAATCGGCTGCTCCAGCTGCCATTACGGTGTCACCAGATGTACTCTCAGACATAATTCAGAGAGCAGTAGATTAGGCAGTGGACAGGGCCATGACAAACCAGTATGTAACACCCCAACCCCCATATCTTTAAGCATTGGACGCATCCACCATTTTTCTTGACAGTGGACTAAACCAAACGGCGGGCCGGGCCGGTGTTACATTACAAGCGACGCACACTTGACTTTCTATTTCA
>JAJIYU010007338.1:0-19504 GCA_030144865.1 Tinospora cordifolia | reverse complement strand
TTGGGAGAACACTACTTTTTAATATATTTGGGCTTAAAGATTCATTATTGTGGGTAGAAAAACTCTTTAGTTATTTCTATCCCTACTTATTTTACTCAAGAAGGACTAAGAAAGGAAAGAATTGGGCCTATTCTAATGTCCTAACTCCTCCACCTTATTGTTACTTCTACATTATCAAAATATTATCATTATCTTATCTCATTCTCATTTTTCTTATTTTATTATATGTAGCAAACCTTCGTTTTAGAAATTTATTCCAATCTTTGTGGTTCGACCTTGAGCCTCCCCAAGTTTATTACTTGTTGAATGTACTACTTTATTTTTCCTAGTTACACTTACAATTTGTTGCATTATTTGCTTTATGTCTAAGGTTTATTTATGTTGCATATTATTAATTCATCATCTAAAGAATGCATTTTTGCATCTCTTTATCTATTTAAAAGTGTGCACATAAAGTAAGCAACACTAAGATTTTAATTGTTAATATTTTTTATTATTTATTTATTCATATGCTTTATTGGGATGTAATCTGGTGTGTCTAGAAAAATATGAGAGTTGATTAATAATGCCCCGATTTTTTATTCCGACATGTGAATGAATTAAAAAAAAAAAAATATATATATATATATATATATATATATATATATATATATATATATATATATATCTGAATTAATATAGAATTCTCAATAGTTATTGAAACGGGGTATTATACAATAAGTTTCAATGTTACACCTCAAAAATATTTTACTCTCCAAAATATATTTGAGTGATTTATTTAATCTCGTTTCAACTTAATTTTATTTATTTATTACTTAAACCTCCTCAGTAGCATCATCTTTATCTTGATAAACCCTTCGTCTTTATCTCCTAAACCCTAAATTATTATTATTTTTTTAATTTTGATTTAGAAGCACGAGTAATTTAATTTAGGAAAAGCTCAACAAGCTTTACTGAGTTTTTTTTTAAAGAATATTTATGTGTTTATATTCTCTATTTCAAAACATATGATGGTTTAAAAGGGTTTTAAACTAGGTTATTTTAGACATTTTTCGTGGTAAAAAATACGCAACCGTTGGATGGGAAGGAGAGAATTGTGGCATGGGGATAAAGTATTATTGCATGTTTAGTTACTCCGATAAGTGTACAACAATAAATATATACACTAGTGAATCACACAACTATTTTTGTTTTTTATTTTTTTTATTTACTTTTACACGATGTATTTTAGACTAATTTTCTTTTAATCATTACTTGAGTTTTGTTAAAACATCATATTCTGCAAATTTAGAACAATTTATTCACTAACCTCTTTACGAGGATAAGAATATCATTGTGTGTACGTCGCGTCTCGCTACCCTCTTTTATTAAAAGTATTAGTTAAATTAGTTGATAATATGTTATATTACATTTGTTATGTTACTTTGTTTCTGCTTTCTTGTTCGACTTTTTAGTTTGCTGTGTTACTCGGTTCTCTATAATTTTTCCCGTTCTCTGTTTTATAACAGAATGTGTCTGTCCTCATGTCTTGTATATAAACTGGCTGATCAATAAAGAAAGTATCTTCTTGGCCTGATCTGAGCTTGTAATATCTTTGGGTTTTTATTCTTTTTTGGTTAAATGTTTAGTTTCTCTGGTAGTTTTATAAACAATAGTTATTATTATTATTTTTTAAAATTATTGTTATTTTAGGAGGGCTCAAAATAAGTCTTCTTCAAGCTCAACGTTTGTTTTTGTGTTGGCACAGCCAATGGCTGATGCTCCGGCCAGCTTTTCTGGCCCAGCAATTCTAAGAAGAGTTGTTCGAACTGTTACGTTGCCCCAGGCTTCTGGCTTCAGAATTAGTCGAACTCTCAACCTATTTTTTGCTTTCCCAACTTTTCCAGTTCCTTTATCAGGCAAGTATATTTTCGTTAATTTCTGCAACTTCTTTAGAGTATCTACATTGCGATTCAAGTGAAAATATGTTCAGTTTTGTTGATTTTCTCTTGTTTTTTTAATGCCCTTTTGGCCAACGTTCCCCAAATGGGTATTCTAACATTTTTTTTCTTAGTTGTTTGCCAAGAAATAAATGATAAATAAAATAATTTAAAATTAATATATTTATTAATATGTTAATGATATGATTTTTACTATTTCTTTAAAAAAAATTTTAATTTAATATATTCTTAATAAATTTATATTTTATACTTTATTAATTTTTTTGTAAAAAATTAATTTTAAAAATATGTTATAAAAAGTTAAATAGACTATATATAACTATACAATTATAATATAATTAATAAATGATTTTGGTTTAAAATTGAATAAGAGTCAGACTTGTTTATAATACGACCCGTTTATAGCATGATTATAAGAATTGTCACCTCTTATTCGTCACAGAACTATCTTTTTATTATTTCTTTAAAAAACTTATTTTTTAGCGAAATTATATTTTTATGTTTTTAGTTATTATTTTATTCTCCACTAAAATTTATGTTTATGAAAGGTAAATTATTATAAATAAGTTAGTACGTGGAAAATGACAAGGGTGATTCATATTCCTTCCAACTGTGCATCAACTCACCAAACAAATAACTCTGTGGAACTATCTTTAAAAATTTTGCTTGAAAATGAATAAGATTTATAATTTTTGAAAGTAATAATTGAGACATCAAAACCTCCTCAAATTTAATTTTAATAGTATAAATAAACTTCTAACTTAAGTGTTGTTATTGTTAAATATTAAATATTAGATATTAAATGCAACGTGTTTTTCGAAAATAAGCTTCTATGCCCGTTTGACAAATATTAAGTAATAAAACATAATTTTATTTTGAAAAATAAAGTGAATTATGAATTATACTTTAAAAAAAATGTAAAATCTATTTTTGGTGGCAAAACTCTCAAAGCTCTTGACAATGTCACAACAAATTATAGAATTTCATTAAAGAAGATCAAGTTCATTGAATTAACCTTTAAATTGCGTAAAACTAAAAAGTGCTTATTTTAAAGGAAGCTAGCAACTGTTGAGTAGGCAAAAGGGCTGTGCCAAGACCAGTCAAAAACTATCATAAAATGAATATTTAATAACGTAATAAAATATTGTTAAAAATATGTCACTATACGATTAAAGTTATAATTATAAGAAGTTTTAATTACATCTGAAAAATATATTAAAATAATTAAAATGTTAAGCTTAAAAATATTTAAAAAGAAAAAAATGCTTGAAAATATTTATAATCAATAGTTATTCAAACATGTATATTTGGACTGAAATATTTGTTTTTATAAATTTTGATTCATATGAATAAGAAAAAAAATTTATGAATGAAATATTTATAACTTGAAGCAATAAAAGAAAATACATAATAATAAAATAAAATAAGATTTAGTCAAAATTTTATTATTTTTATTTAATATATTGAAATACAAAAATGTTGTGGTTGATTGCAACTGAAGTTACTAATTTCATAGAAGCTATATAATGAAAATACTATTTTTATAGCTTAAAATTATTGAAAAATAATATTTTGATTATTGACTATTAAAGGGAGTGATGTTAACATAATTTTTTTGGCACGAAACTATTGAAAAAAAAAATGTTAAGTCAAAAGCTATGTACTTTGCAACTTAATAAAATTATAACTTGTTAGAAGTTATTGAAATATTTTAAAAGGTACAAGTTATAATGTTCTATATATAATTAGAACAAGTTTTGCTTATGGACCCATGCATATAATTGTGAATTTCTAAACTAGTTTGAAGCTAATTATAAGTTGGTTTAATGGTAATAGAACATTTTAAAACATTTTATTTTACCATTTTTTAAGTGGACAATATTTGATTATTGATTAATATCAACTCTGACACAAACATTTTATTTTATTTTATTTTTATTATTTAAAGTCTTTATTCAACGTTTACTATTATTTTAAATTCATTTTATAAATATTTCATGACAAACATTATTAAGCGATTCAGTATAATTAAGTTTGCATATGAAGTTACAATATTATCTGAGCAATTAAACTTAAAGTTTATTTTGATCATAAAATGAATCATGTGATATTTAAATATAAAAATGTCATGAAACAATATTGATATTTAAAGAAAAATATTATTTCTCGTTGAATATGCTTTCGAAGTAGCATTAAAACATTGTAGTAGTGTTATGAAAAAATATAAAAAATTACATGTTAATATATTTTATATGACATATATTATAACTAAAATTATTTTAAGAACCAATATTGTTACATTTATTGATAACTTTGTTATAATTATCACTATTCCCCTGTAGTAGAATGATATTATTATTGCAAGACATGAAATTGAAAATTATGAAGTGTTTACAATATGTATTACATAAATTGATATTGGTTGGATACATGGAGTATCACTATATGATTGATCAAAACGCCCCAATAAAAATATGCTGAGACTGAAAAATTATTGATAGCTCCTGAAGAGCAACTATGTAACACCCCACCTCTTAAGTCACATCTTCCACATCATCTGACGGTTCACTTCTCTTTGATTAATAATCTTGGGATGCCCGGGAGACGGGCCCGTGCTACATTTTCTTCTTCTTAGACCCCAAATGCAATAGGGTCTTTGTGTACATTAGTCTATGTACACAATGACATCATGGTAAATAAAATTTTTCATTTATTCATTCGACAATTTAGAGTATAATAATTCATTACAGCGTAAAATAAATTCAAAGCTGAAAATACATGATTTTACTTGGGCCGACATGCCCTACATTGAAATAAATAAAAACTTTCAATGGGTAAATCTCCTCCCAAGCTGATCAATTTCCTGTTGTAAAAAATAGGGGGTGAGCTAAAAAGCCCAGTAATCATTCCATCTATTTAATCCATTATTCCAACCAGACAATGCAAACAGATCAAACACTTTTAGAGATTAATTCGATTCAACCAATATATTAATTCAGTCGTAATTTAGACCCATTTCCCCTCTGTGCTTTAGATCTAGGGAGAGAGATCAATTCTGAAACTCAAACCCATTTCCAGTGAGATCATTCTTGAAACCCATTCCATGCTGGTGTCAGTATTGACAGCCAGTTCTAATTCTACATGGAACACAGAAAGTCCCCCGTACCGGTTCGTGGTTGAAATCTCATTTAATCTGACTTTTGTGTGCAAGAGCATAGTAGATAAATATTTCAACAGTATTTGAACATACCACAATATAACATGATAAATCAACAGAATCATAGATATTTTCGATTTCTGATGTAGAAGATCGTACGAGACGCAACTACAGAGCATACTCTCTTGGTCATGCAACATGATGATTGAATGACATAAATGCAAAGAACAAGAATAAAAACATAAAAGATCAAGCTAATCAAACAAGCAAGCATCATCTAAGTCAAAATAATAAATTAAAAGAAATGAAAGAAACTCACATCGAAATCGCTTCCTAAATTATTTGTAGCACTTCGTGGCTACTACTTCGCGAACTATTTAGAATAGCTTAAGCAAAGAAAAACTAGAACAAAGGTTGCCAAGAAGGAGGCAAAGAGAGAAAGCAAGAAGAATTTTCAACTCTTGTCTTTGGGATGAATGAAATGGGTGGAGTAGGAGGGTTTATATAGGACCCTCTTCCAAATAGTGTTTCTATTTTTCCAATGTGAGATTATCACTTCCTACATATGCGCACTTTAACATCTCAACAAATAAGATATTTCATTCATGAATGTCTTTTCTTTACACATTACTTCTCTATGTATATTGCCATCATACCAAACGAACTATTATTTTCATGAGTGCATCCAATTGATACTTTATACACATACTTTTCTATATTAATATCATACGAAAAATACTATTTTCTTATTCAAATAGAGAAGCATATATTTACCCAACAATTTGATATGTCTATTATTAATCAATGTATATTCTTTTATACTTCTATGTTAACTAATTAATTGCATACCAATGACAAATGTATATATGTATTTATATATAAATATATACGTATATATGTTTTAAACTCAAATTTCGATTATTACGTCACTAAAATTTTAGGTATTACAATTATTACGTCACTAAAATTTCAGGTATTATAATTATTACGTACTAAAATTTCAAGTATTACAAACTAGTATATTAACAAATGCAGCATGTTTGCAGTGATAAAGTAATGTCTTATATTTTGCTAAAATTGCTCTCGAAAAGCAATCAGTATATTGACAAATAATTGCTCTTGAGAAATAACTTAAAGATTGGTAAATGAATGTTCTTCAAGAACATAAATAAGTGTTCTTGAAATTGGTTTTCCTTTTGGTTTATTATATTGAAATATGAGGTCGATTGAAATATATTATAATTAGGAGCAAAAAGTTCTTTGACACAAATATATTTATATTTTGGCATGATTGACCAAATTTGTTTTGAAACATTAATATGATGTTTCTATCATGTTATGATTCAATGAAACAATTTTCTTATCATTAGGGGGAGAAAACCCAATTTTGATCTAATGACATATAAAATAGCTAATGCAATTTAAAGCTATGTGAATATGAATCTTAAAGAAGAAGTTGAAAACCAATTGATAGTTCACAAGATCAATCAACTATGTGAACATGAATCTCAATGGAGAAGTTGAAAATCAATTGGTAGTTCACAAGATTAATTATGTATAAATATAAATCAGTTAATTGATGCACAATTTATTTGTGAAAATTTGATACACCTGAAGTGTGATTGACTGATTAAGTCAAAGAACATATGCAAAATATTCTTAAAGAGGAATAAAATAATATTTTGATTATATGTCCCATGGATTGAGAATTAAATATTTCATAAAATGGAATAAATTGGGGACGTGAGTATTCCGAGGCATAAATATCTCTTAAAGAAATAAATTAAAAAATTAGACATTCTATAAAGAGAATAGATCTGATATAAATGTCTAATAAAAGGATATAAGTATGCCTCGTATGTGACAAATATAATAAATTCAATATATGTATGAATTATTGAATGAAAATGAATATTGCTCATGATATTTATAACATTTGAAAGTGTTTATTTATATTTTATATAATGGGGATCCATACTATGGATTGTGAAATAATGTTGACATTAAAAATAAGCAATTTAAACTCATTAACGAATGAGAAACATTTCTATCCCAACACTTAATAGTGTATGATGTGTTGGATGCAAATGAATATTTTATGAAAATTTTCAAAGAAAAATGGATTTATGGGTGATGAAATATACGAAGAATCCCTAAAAGATTTTTTTAAAAAAATCTCCGAATGATTTAAAATGCATGTTTGAAACAAATGTTTCTAAATAAAAATTTTAGGATGCTTAACATTATGAAACACGTATATTACTTGATTATAAACACGTATAGTACTTAATTATTTATGTTTATCTTACAATCTTTTTGATTGATATTAGTGATCATATTTACTTGTGCATATTATAATTATATTTATTAATTCATATTTGTTGTGCATATCCTTACTGTTTACTAATTGAATGTTAGGATCATGTGGGAAGTAGTGAAAAAATAGAAAAGATATCAAATTTAAAAAAAATTGATATAAAATATCTTGAAAAAAGAAAAATTCTATCTCAGTCTGTAGATTGAGAATTTTCCAAGTTGAGTTATTGTTCATCACTAAAAGTTTATTCAGAAAGTTTAAATGGACAAAACATATCCATTAAGTTCCCAAATGGTGATTAGGTCTCTTAAAGTTGACAAAAGCTATTTCATCTTCTTAATAGTGAAATTATTGGTCCCGAAATATCAAATCTTATTGTTACTAATGCACCATTGGTTATA
Organism: Tinospora cordifolia; assembly: GCA_030144865.1. NCBI lineage: Eukaryota > Viridiplantae > Streptophyta > Magnoliopsida > Ranunculales > Menispermaceae > Tinospora > Tinospora cordifolia. The sequence continues at coordinate 11,689 of JAJIYU010007338.1, read as the reverse complement.
AAGTACAAGATTAGACAATATTTTCTCTATCGAACTACTTGCAAGATACGACCTTTGCCAACTCAAAGATATTGGAATGAAATTAAACATTATTATCCTATCTTCGAGGAACAAGTGATATGATTCTATATTTTCGAGAAAAACAACACCAAAGTTGGCTAGAATGTTGATATTGAGTTTTTATCAGATCCTTACAAAATAAGGTCAAAAACTCGATCTATTTTCACATATAGTGATATTACGATGTCATAATGATCTGTGAAGTAGATTTTTCAAATCACCATGAGATTCTGGCAATCTGTGAAACAAGTCATGATGTATATAATTGAGATCTATGATCCAACATATTCAAGGATATCGTGGATTGTTTTCTATTAAAGTCTGTCTGTTAACATTATATGAAGATAATGCAACATATATTGCATAGTTAGGATAAAGATATATCAAGGGTGACAAAACCAAATATATTTTATAAAAATTTTTCTTTACACATGAGCTTTAGAAAAATGATGGAATTAATATTCAACAAATAAGATTGAATAAAAATCTTGAAGACTTATTCGAAAAGGTTTTGCCAAACACAATATTTAGAAACTTGTATATGGTATTGAGATGTAACGATTCAAAGATATTTCAAGTATGACTATAAAAGAAGGACTTTATACGTCATCATGAGGGAGAGAATAAAAAGAACTTAATGATTAGTGCACTGTACTCTTTTTCTGTTAGCTAAGGTTTTGTCCCACTGAGTTTTCTTGCAAGGTTTTTAATGAGATAGTCTTATCAATATTATAAGACCCCGTGAAAATATGTGCTCTTTTTTCCTCCTATATTTTTTCTCATAGGGTTTTCTTTAGAAAGGTTTTAACAAGATATATTTTTTATATATGGTGACATTCAAAGGGGAGTGTTATAAAAGTTTGAATAATCACCATTACCATATAATATTTTATAACCCCCAAATTATGGTCATTTTATTTTTTATTATTTTTATGTAACTTATAAAACATTTATTTGATTTTTGTAACCACCATTATATTTATGTGTTGTAAATAGTATTTACCACCCTATTATGACCAATAATCTATATAAAATAGTGTTTACATTATGAATGTTTTACAATGATTGAAATCAAATCTATTATCAAAAGAATGAAAAACTCTCCCATTTCAATTCTTTTAAGTTTGTTTTCTTATTTTCTTCATTAATTTTTATAGTTTCCTTTTATTTCATAATACAAAAGTAAAATTTAATTTATACAAAGCATTTGAATAATATCATTTATTAGTACAAAAATTGATCAACAACCACTAAAATAAAGAAAAGAAGGAAAGAGAGGAAAATTACACCAAAGTTGAAGTAAAAAAGATAAGAAAAAATAATCTTTATTGCTAAAAAAACTTTTTGTAAAGTACAATGAACTGTAAAAGCAACTAGATGCCTTTGTTTACAATAATTAGGATATTTGTAGGTCTCAGAATAGTGTTTAGTTTTCAATATAATTGGTACATTGGTTCGGAAAACTTTCGACCATAGTAAGATCCTCCAAAGATAAGAGTTGTTTTCTCTGTGGAAATTGGTAGATTTGTTTAAACATTTTTTATGTAAACAATATTTGAATTTGTAGGCTAAAATATAGAAAAAAATTAAGGTGTTGAAATATGATCACAAGGTTGACTTGGCCTTGTGGTTAGATCTGACCCAGCCATAATTTATCACAATGTGATCTTGTCCTTTGGCCAAATGAATGATTTCCCAAATTCGTAATTCATCATCTTATGGGCTCATCCTCATATAGGTTAGCTTGGCTTGACCTATTTCTTTTCGCACAATGACCTTAGGTTGAGTAAGTGGTCTGACAAAGTTAAAAATAGATAAAACCTTAAATGATTAATAAATTTAAAATTTTAATGTTAAAATTATACATAATAATTATTTAAAATATCATTTTCTTAAATGTTGTCATTATTTTTCATTAATGTATACTAATAAACTTTTTAGCAATCTTTATTATTGTGTTGTTAAATATTTTTCTTTATAGTTTGAAACTGTGTATTCTGCTTTTATTATTAATTAAGAAGTGTGCCACGGTATGTATTTAAAAAAAAATCGAGTTGTATGTTGTAAGACTAGAAATAAACATCGAGTTAGCCTTAATTTTTCTATGATGTACTTTATAATATTTAATTTATTCTTCTGAAAAATAAAAAAATTAAAGAGTATTATTATCGTTTACATGAAAATATCAATGATTAATAGATCTTCTTGCCTTGTACAAAAAGATGTTCAGATGAAATTTTTATTACTCTATAAGTTCTAATGTTACACCTCAAAAGTAATTTTTTTTTTCAGAATATATTTGAATGATTTGTCTGACCTCATTTTAAATTGATTTAATTTTATTTTTTACTTGAGCCTCTTCATTAATCATCATCTTCATTCCACAAAAGATAAACCATTCATCCTTATCTCATAAACCTTATTTTATTTTATTTTGATTTAAAAACACGAGTAATTTAATTTTAAAAAACTTCAACAAGTTTTACCATGTTTTTTTAATAATATTTTTGTGTATATATTCTCTGTTTCAAAACTTAGGCTGGTTTAGAAAGGTTTTAAACTAGGTTATTTTAGATATTTTTTATGGTAAAAAATAGGCAGAAAAATAATTGTCCCATGTGATGAAAGTATTGTGTATATATATACATATATATTATGTTGTGTTTGGTAACTAAATTTTTTTTTCAAGAAATATTATTTTAATTTTTTATAATTATTTGATTGAACATAATAAAATTTTATAAAAGTTAATTAGTTAAAACGATGGGTAAAATTTTTTTTACCATTATTATCTACTGGCAAAATCTCATTTTCTCAAAAAATCATTATTTTTTCAAAAAAATTCTTATTTTCTCGGCAGCCAAACAGACTCCAACGATGCTTTCATTTTTTTTTTTTTTTAATTATTGTTCAACGTTTGTTCAAGCACAACGTTTCTTTTTTCTCAGAATAAGTCTTCTTCAAGCTCGACGTTTGTTCTTGTGTTGGCACAGCCAATGGCTGCTGCTCTGGCCAGCTTTTCTGCCCCAGCAATTTTAAGAAGAGCTGTTCGAACTCTTTTGTTGCCCCATGCTTCTGGCTTCAGAATTAGCCGAACTCTTCTCAACCAATCTGTTGATTTCCCAACTTCTACGATTCCTTTCTCAGGCATGTATCTCTTTGTTAATTACTGCAACTTCTTCTGAGTATAGACTTTGCGATTCAAGTGAAGATATGTCAGTTTTTGTTAATATTCTCTCTCTCTCTCTCTCATTGCTTTTTTGTTTCTTTGTTTTTTTTTAAGCCCATTTGGCCAAAGTTTCCCAAATGGGTATTCTGAGCTTTTTTTTTTTTTTTTTTCTTTTTCTTAGTTCTTTGCTGGTCAATTAGATTGGCAAAAGAGGGTGTCCTGTTGTATATTGTTTGGGGGAGTAAAATTGAAGCGTCTGTTTCAATTAGAACGAAACTTGCAAGATGAAAATTCCACAAAGAATGTGTTGAGTAGAAATTTGTACAGAGATGAAAGAAGCACAGTTTAGAGGAAAAAAGTGGGTAGATAATTTCCCATATCTTTTTGATAATTTCCCAAACCTTTTCCTTCTCTTACATTAGTATATACAGACTAAAACAGCGCATGGTACAGGGATTAACTGCACTACACTAATACTGGAATAATTGAAAATAACTTCTAGTGGCTACCTGACCATGACACCGTAACCCTTCCTAACTGCTAGCAACTACTTGACCAAGATGCCACAACCCACTGCCCGCGTTCCCACTTTGAGAGCCTGCATCTTCTACAATTCCACTCTGTATTTTTTTTTTCTTACACATCATTCTTCCCCGCTTACAATATCCTTGTCCTCAAGGATGATGACTGGAAACAACCTTGAAAATTGCAATTGATTTTCCCAAGTAGCATCTTCAGTTTTGGGGCAATATTTAGCTTTATGTATTACACATTGATCTAAGAGGGATTCATGTTGTAGAGAGATCCTTGTAGTGTCAGTAATAGGTGTTAGCTGCAAAGGAGGTGTTGTGAGCCTAAATGTTTGTCTAGTAAACTTACACATAAAACATTAAGGATTTGGGAACCAGGAGGCAATGCTAATTTATATGCAACACAGCAGCAAATCTTATCTTTGCAAGGACTTGATATGGACCAAAAAACCGTGCTGCTAGTTTTTGAGGTCCATGAGAGGCTACTGACTTTTGCTGATATGGTTGAAGTTTCAAATAAACATAGTTACCCATTGAAAGAGACTTTCTGTCAATGCTGATTAGCTTGGCACTTCATTCAGTTACGAGCCATAGAGGGATTCTGATGTAGCTTCTTCATGATTGAGTCGCGGTCGTGAAGATAATCATGCATTTGCTGGACCCGTGTGGTGCCCAGGATGTAGGACAACAAACTTGGTGGTGGTGTACCATCTATTGCTTTGAAAGGTGACATCCTAGTCAATGAGCAGACTGATGCGTAGTAGCTAAACTCTGCCCAAGGAATCCATTCAAGCCACTTTTGTCGTTGCTCACTTGTAAAACAATGCAAGTACTATTCCAAGGTGCAGTTCACTCCCTTTGTTCTGACCATTAGATCGTGGGTGATTGCTAGAGCCCATGCAAAGCTTGGTGCCTTGCTTCTGAAACAGAGTTTGCCGAAAAGAGCTTATAATGACCTTGTCTGTATGATTAAAAATTGAAGAAGGCATTCCATGAAGTCGAACACATTAGCAATAAAGGCCTTAGCTATTATAAGTGCAGTATGTGGGTGCTTTAAGGGCATAAAGTGTGCATACTTCGTTAACGATCCACAACTACCATGATCACAGTGTAGACCGTTGGAAGAAGGTAAGCCTTCCACGAAATCCATGGAACCATCAGTCGTGATTTGTTATAGAATCTCTATGGCTGCAAGAAATCGGTGGACTCATGCAATCCATCTTATGTCGTTGGCATACCTCACAATCATGCAGGAACTTCTTAATTGTGCGATTCATGTTCGGCCTAGTGAAATTCCTCTTTATTCGGGCAAGTGTTTTGTGATATCCGAATTAACCACCTATTGGTGAAGAATGACAGTCCAAAACAATCAAAGGAATCAAGGTTGATGTAGTACTTAAATAAACCTTGTTTTTTTAAACCACACACCATCTCTCTGAGGCATCTGGTGGTTGGTGTGTGTAGAACCTTTCACCAATGAGATATTGTAAAAAGGGTCTTGCTGAACCTCTTGGTGTAGCTTGGACCTCCAATCTGCCTGTTGCAAGGAAATTGCCAAAAAATTAATTTAGCTACATGAGATAAGGATTCAACTCCTTGATTGTCAATGCCTCTTTCGTACTCAATCTTCTAATCATAACCAAGAATTTTCGGCGACCATCAGGTCCGTGGCAGAGTTGTGATCTGTTGTTCCATTAAGGATTTGAGACTTTTGTGGTTGGTTCGAACAATGAAAGGTTTTCCAAGCAAATATGGTTTCCATTTTTGGTTTGACTTCACAATAGCAAGCATCTCCTTCTCATCTCATATGTGGACAAGGCCAAAGTAGAGCCCTTTAATGCCTCACTAAAGTATGCCACTAGCCATTTTTCTTGAGAAAGAATGGCACCAATTCCAACACCACTCGCATCACACTCAACGTCAAAGTGTTTAGGAAAATCATGAAGTTTGAAAACTGGTGGTGAGGTTATAGCCTTCTTTAATTGGTTGAATGTCGATGCAGCTTCCATGTTCCATTGAAAGCCTTCTTTGTCAAGGAGCTTAGTCAAAGGAGTAGGGATGCATCCAAACCCACGAAATCCTCGGTGGCCTCGTGCCATTGCTGGCGTTGGCCAATCGGGTACCGCTTGTATCTTTGTAAGATTAACTGCTACACCTGCTTCAGAAATGATATGGCCAGATAATCCACCTGTAATACACCAAAGCAACATTTTTTTTTCTTTTGCAAACAAGCTATTAGCTGATAAAGTTTCTAAAACAGTATGCAAATGGGAAAGATGACCTCCCCAAGTGTATGAGTACACCAATACATCATAAAAAAACCTAAAATAAATTTTTGGAAGTAGGGCCGAAAGAGATCATTTGTGAGACTTTGGAATGCTGCTGGTGCTTTCTAAGTCCAAAGGGCATGAAAATGAATTCATAATGTTCTTCATGAGTCTGCAAGGTGGTTTTTGGGATGTTCTCTTCCTTGACACGTATTTCATGATGTCTGGCTTGTAATCATGTTTTGAGAAGTACTTAACTCCATAAAGCTCTTCCAAAAGTTCGTCAATGACAGGAATGGGATGCTTTATCTCTTATAGTGACGTCGTTAAGGGTCTTGTAATTCGCGCAAAATCATCAACTTCCATCCACCTTCTCAACTAATAAGACTGAGGATGAGAAAGGGCTATTAGTAAGCCGGGTTAAACTGGATTGTAAAAGCTCCTTAATCATATTCTCAATCTCAACCTCTGGTATTAAGGATAACGATATGGTCTTACACTTGCTGGTGGAGAGTTCAGGTGTAAAAGAATTTGATGGTCATGTGATGTTTTTGGAGGTAGGCTAGTGGGTGATTCAAAAACACGTTGGAATTCCATAAGGAGGCTTGCAAGATTAGATGAATAATTATCGAAGTTAGTATTGTGGGTAGTTGGGATAAGTTGAAAAAATAATCCAGTACTTGATAAATTTAGGAACTCCTTGTCAGTTAACATGTACATGTTGTCTTGCCGTAGTCCTTCAAACATGTGCGTGAAATCTCCATGTTTGAAGGTCATGGGCAGCTTCTTATAATCTGTTTCAATAGGTCTGAGAGTTTCAACCCATTGGACGCCCAACACCACTTGGCATGTTGCAAAAGGCAAGACATAATGATCAGCTTTGATAGTGCAGCCTTGGATGATTATAGTAATTTCTTGACATTGGCCTACACACTCTTATCTTTTAACGGTTTGCAACCATAACTTGAAATTTCTCGTCTTGAACTACTGGCAACAGATACTTGTTGACTATGGTTTGGTCGATGAAATTGCGAGTACTAACCTCCGTCAAATAAGACTGTCACATCTTTATTCTTTATTTTCCATTCACACATATGGTTTGCAAATGCTCCATTCCCACCTGCAATAGCATGAAAGGAAATCTCTGGTATGAGTTTAGTGTCTTCAAACTCATTTGGAACCACATCCTCAACAATTGGGTCTTTTGTGTTAGGAGCCACTTGACCTAAAAGTTATAATTGTCAGATAAGAGTTCAACTATGTATATCAATCGTGAGTGGATAGATTATTAATATCCTTACTCACGTGCATAATAACACATGGACTTAATTTATAATAAAGAGAAAATATTATTAATAAATGAAACAAATAAGTAAAATATGCTTGTGATGAGGTTCGAACACGAAACCTTCCAAATAAACCTTGCTCTTATACCATATTAGAAGTCACTTGACCCAAAAGTTATAACTGTCAAATAAGAGACTAACTATGCGTAGCAATCGTGAGTAGATAGATTATTAACACTTTGGAAGAGTGTCTTCGAGCATGAACAATTGAGGCTGCTCGCAATGATGCCTTGGAACAAGTTTTTTCATCACAATAGTAGCATAATCCCTTTTGTCGACACCCTCATGCTTCTTGAACGGTGATCCGGCAGAAGGAAATAGGTTGGTTAGTGGAGCCTTGGATAGTCTTTTGGCTTGGTGGAGGCCCTAATACACTAGGAGAATTTGGTATGATTTTTTGCATAGTAGTGGTTAACTGAGAGCAGTAAGGTGGATTGGGTTCTTTTATGACAGATTCCTTTCTTCAATGAGGCAAGCCACACCTAGCATCCACTAATGTTCGAGGCTTTTTGACCTTGACATCTAAGCATATTTCATTGCGAAGTCCTGCAATAAAACAACCAATTAAAAATTTCTCGGGTAAGCCATCAACTCTATGAGAGAGTTGCTCAAATGCTTCTTGATAAACAAACATCGTAGAAGTTCGTTTCAGGTGAGTTAAGGCTTCTGAGTGGTCCTCATAATCTGTTGGAACAAAGCAAAGTAATATAGCCTTGGTAAATTTAGTCCATGATAGAGGGCCATGAAATTTCATCAGCCACCCATGCCGTTGTAGATTACAACATCTTCTAGGTGGGAGAGGCTAGTTGAACTTGTTGATGTAGAACAATATTCTTAAAATCAAAATATTGCTATGCCTTGTAGATCCAACCAGTAGGGATCTTCCTGATAAATTTTGGAAAAGATAATTTCAGATGGTGATGGTTGCGTTGAATTGGGAAGTATTTTATTGGTTTTGTGATTGTGAAGATTTACCAGAAGCAAATGGGTTGTATTCAGTGTTGACTATGTTGGAAGCTTGGGCTGTATGAAGATAATGCTATTTGGCATGATCCAAACTTGACTCATGATGAGCTAAAGCATCATTAACCTGTTTTGAAACTCAGCATTAGATTTTCCACATGTTTCCATATGATCAGAGCTACGCTCTGATGCTGTATGATGACTAGAAATTTGTATAGAAGGAAAAAGCAGAGTTTTGTGAGAAAAAGTGCATAGATAATTTCCCATATCCTTTTCCTTCTCTTGCATTAGTTTATATAGATTAAAACAGAGCACAATAAAGAGAATATCTGCACTATATTACTACAGGAAATAACTGAAAATAACTACTAGTAACTACTTGACCACAAGACTATGATCCTCTTTTAATTGCTAGTAACTACTTGACCAAGACACCATAACCCACTGCCCACTTCCCACTTTGAGAGCCTGCATCTTCTACAATTTCACTTTGTATTTTTTTTGTTTTTTTAACACATCAGAATGAAACGAGGAGTAAATAAAAGTGAATGTGAGAAGTTATATTGCCTTTATTTGAAACCATCCACTGGTTGGGTGCATTTGTACAGGTCTCAACCTCCTAATTAAAATTCAAGTTTCACCTCATCAGTACCTACTACTAATTGCAATTACTGGAATAGTTGGCATGGCTGTTTTAGGTGTCCAAATGATTTGAATCTTATTCAAATGATGGAGCTGACCAACCTTTCAATGTTATCAATCACTTTGCACACCCTGCCAGGGAATTTTCCCCTTGTTAGTAGGTTGTGTTTAATTTTAGTCTCACTTTTTTATAATGTTTTTGGGCATATATTTTTGGGGAGGCTAAGAATTTTTTTTGAAATCTAATGTATTCGGTGGCTAATGATATTTCAGGGATTTGTCATGTCGTGCATGCTTCAAAGGGGGATGATACTAATGTTTTACTTAAAGGAGTAGGTGACAGAAGTTCTATTGAGTTTGTGAAGCGTATTCTTGAAATGGTATTGGCATTTCTCACTGGTAATGTTGATCTATTATAAAATTTTTAGCAACATAGATACATTGATACTGCAACCATGAATCTTAAGGTTTTCCTTTGACGTGGATGACATAGGATAACTTTTATTTTTGTTTTTAAAAATTTTTTTTGCCTCCTCTGATGCCTAAATTTCAGAAATATCTATTGAAGTAATTGCAATTAGTCTTCGTGGAAAAGCTTCTTGTTCAATGAGAATGTGCATGTGTATGTGTGTGTGTGTTTCTTCTTTTTATCCCTTTTAATCTGGTTCTTGATTTAAGTGTTCTCCTGTTGTTAGGCAAGACGGGCATCATCTAGAAGAGAAGTTCTTCATACAGATTTTCTTACTCCTCCAACATTGAAGGAGTCAATGCTTGTGTTAGAAAAACTAGCTGACATCAGAGCAGTGGCAGTAGGTGGATACCCTCAGGTTGAACTGACAATTACTTCCTTCTTTTGTTTCACTGTCTACCTTTCTTGTCGAACCTATTTGCTAATCTAGGTTTTAACTTTCTTAGGCTGAACGTTGCCGACTTTCTGTTGGACATTCTGAAGCGATGGATACAGATCCAGATATAGTTGCTGCAATGAGGTCTACCTTTTCTTCATTTGCTCTTGAATAAAATTACCCGCTGAAAATGTGAATGTGTCTAACTTCTATTAGTTTGTCCATATTTGCTAATTGATTATGCTTTCCAGTATCTCAGGAAACTTTGGGTTTCAACCTTGTTCTCATGGTGACTTCCTTGGTGCAATTCTTGGAACTGGAATTGCTAGGGAGAAACTTGGTGATATTATCTTACAGGTACTATCTAAAGATGTATTCCTTCATCCTGATAAGTTATTTTGATCACATTAACTAATTCAACCCTGGATTGCTAAACTAACATTTTGTTGTGTATTTGTGAAGATCTCCATAATAAGCATGATTTAAAACCAACCTGGTTAGGAAAAAACCAGAATGCTATTTAGTATAGGATCTTTGGTGGGTCTCCCTGAATTTGGCCAATTTCATGGTCAGGTTAGGTTTCCAATGTGTGCATCATTACCTAAGACATGATTTACCGTCTTTTAATTCTGGGCATGTTTGTATGATATCCTCAGTTCGCGTTGATCTGTTATGAACCATAATGTTTCATGATCTACAACTTAAAAAGTATGCTGACATTTCTTGTTGTATGAACAAAAAGGGACACATCTTGCTGATAAATAAACCATTGTCTTATTGATTCATTTTGACCTTTTGTCTATCTAGGGCGAAAAAGGGGCTCAAATTCTTATTGTTCCAGACCTAGTTGACTTCCTAATATCATCGCTGGACAAGGTAAGTTCACTTTCTTGCACCTTGGCCTCTTCAAAGATTTCCTAAAAACTTATAATAAAAATCAAAATATTTTCTTTAAGAAAAGAAAAGAGAAAATGAATGTCCAACAACATGATTAAGAAACACCCGACACTTGATTTCAAAATTAACCATAAATTTAAAAATAGGAAATTTCTATTATGGCTAATTCTATATTTTAGAATTATGCATTACATCATTATGTACTTTCTATCGCCAAATCACTATCTCATCTAGATAAGGTAAGTTGCATATGGAAACACTGCCTAGGTCCAGGAGAGGTGTTCTAGAATTTAATTCCAAGCACTTATCTCACTCCAATAAATGAGTAACAGGAGCATTGTCAAGTTTATCAATGTCCAAAAGGTGTGAATTCTCCTAATGGGATTGTCAAAATCTACATAACTCTATTATAACTCTTTTTAAATTATCGCTGTCTTTTCTTTTAGGTTGGTAATGTTACAGTCTCTTGCTCAAAGATACCTCTGCTTGCTTTGGAGTATGAACCACCAAGGTCTGTAATTACTGTGTTCACATTCCTTTTTTATTTTATATCTGTTGTTTTAGTTTTTCTTCTCATTGTTCCATCAAGCATCAGTTGAAATCCCTAGATGGTAACTTGTACATGCATAGAACTAAATCATTCAAGACCGTTGAAGCGTCTCTGAGGGTGGATGCTCTAGCAAGTGCTGGATTCAAAATTTCTCGTTCAAAATTAGTTGATTTGATCAGGTACAACCTCCCTGACATTACAGAATACCAGCTACACAAAGCATTTCTTGAAGTTATCAAAAAGTTACACTAGCATTGCCTAATATAACTTAAAAATGTTTAATTATTGCCTTCAGGTATCTGGAATTTGTGTGGCTAACATTTCCAAAGTACTGAATTATAAAATCAAATCTCAGAGTTGTTCTGTTTCCATTTGTAATTTGAATCTTCAAGTTGTTATTTGAATGAGAATAGTGATTTT
>JAJIYU010007337.1:0-19289 GCA_030144865.1 Tinospora cordifolia | reverse complement strand
TGGAGTTTGGCTCACGTTAACTAGCTGGTAATTATTGGCCAAATAAGGAAAAGAAGATGGGAATTTGGAGAATCGACTAAAGGGGAGATGTTGGGTGTAAATTGAGAAGAGGAGAGGATAAAGATGATAGGGATTGAATAACTTTATATTTCACTTTAATTATGTTTGATTGGATCACATTTATTATATTTTTATCATAATTCAAAATTCAAATTCCATCTTTCTCTCTTACTCGGGATGTACCTAAAGATAGCATTTTGTTTAACAATTGTATTTAATTAAGATAAGATCACCTCAAGACTTGTATACACCCATTTAAAATTTGAAGTCCATTAATATGATCTTATCTATGTCCATCCGTTTAAACTCACCATCTCGTATCCCACATGCATCAGATTTCATCCCAAATCAATTAGCATTGTAATAGGTTTGATTTGATTAATATGATTTACCCCAAAATATAATATTTAGCTCAAATATAAAGAATTTAAATAATTAAAAAAATATCCTTAAAAAGTGGCATCTATATTTTTGTTGTTGTTGTTAACATGCTCCTTAGGTTGATAATTACATAATATTTGGACCCACGTAATCACCACAGGGCAATTTTTAAGTTACACAGCTTTTGGGCCCACACAATGCCAAGTATAATTAAATTTTATCCATTGATTTTATTAATTCTAATTTTATCATTAATTAACATTTTATGTGTTTACCTTTATAATATTTTATTAGTGATCATCCGACTTATTTTATGTGCCAAGTTCGTCAAATTTTATTAATTAGTTTTTTATTCTATATACTCTATAGTCTATATACACATATACTTAATTTTATTAAATGTTTTATTCAATAAATTCATAATATTTTTTAATAAAATCTGTTAGTTCTTTAATCATGCTTTGTTTTGTATGAATTATCCACGTATGTTTTATTTGTGTGCATGTATCACTAGATGAAATGACCATTTTAACTTTGGGTGGTAAAATTATCCGGTCGAATTTTACCTTTGGAACCCTAATAACTTTTTCTTAATTTTTTTTTGCCGAATTAGAATTTATATCTTTCAGCATTTTATTTCATGTTTATTTGGAATTTAGTTTGTCAATTTATATTAATTGTTTTAATTTAATTATTATTTAAGAAGTTTATAAATTCTTAGGGTATTTCATGTATTGTAAGATATTTTGAAAGGTCTATATTCTACAAGAAGAAAATTCAGTATGAAATTTACTAGAAATTATCCAGACATGTCAATCTCTAACTGGTTAATTTGAGCAGCAAAGTTCCTCGTTTCCATTATCTAAGCCCTCACATTCTTTGAACTATTAAAAATAATTTCGGAGAACCTCTTGATAAGAATGCTAGCTAAGACTTTATCAAGTATAACAAATTGCTTCTTAATTGCCTTAGGATAATCCCTTTAAGTCTTTAGCAATTTGCAATGGGTCCTCACATACTTTTGAGACATTGGCTTTTTTGTCAGCATATTGGATTCCATAGCAAGTGGGGGCTCATTGAGAGAAAATGCAGGTCAACATCTAGACACCCCAAATATAAGAGTAGGTTGTTAATTTTTCACCCAAACACGACATAGGTTGACATTTATGAAGAGAAGATAATATTGCATAAATAAAACGTTAGTTAAGGCTATGAAGTAAAAAATAAGATCAAATTTGTTGCAAATATGTGGACAATTAACACCTATTAATATTCTATAATGTCCAATTTATTTTAATTTAAATTTATGTAGCCCCTAATTCATGCATAATGTCATGATGTAACATATTACTTTTGATCTTCTTTTCATTATGACGAAGAGCTTATACGAAGAGGTGCAACTCTTATAGTTAAGTATTAAGTTGAATGAGAAATATTCTTCATTCTAATTTTTGATCTCTTCTCAAGTAACGCCACGATCGGTACAAAATTTCGAAATGTGTCAGAATATGAACATTTTGAAAACCCTGTGAGCCTTCTTAACCAAATCACCAATTTTCTGAGAAAATTTTGACAGAGTCCCCTCTAAAAATATAACATTTTTTACCAAATCAAGATCACCTTATAAACCATAATTATATGTAAACATACACTCTTTCTCATATTAAGCGACTTATTAACATAACATTCATATCTTGATCTTACAATCCACCTAGCTGATAATAGGTATATACACATCTTAAAACACTATAGTCTGACTAATTATTATGATTAACAACATACTATAAGTTCCAAACAAAAAGAAACTAGCAACTATTACTCCAACACCATCCATTTTTCTTTTCTATTAAAACCTAAAGAAAATAATAGAGAATATGGTGAGCAAATAACATACTTCGTAAATAATCTAACATAAGGTATCGCGTAACCATGTATGAAAACATGAGAGGCAAACTATTTTTGAAGTCATGTGCAATTTAAACAAAAATAGCATATATGTACCATATAATATGTGTGCACATGCATTTAGTTTCAATACCATCCAATTTCTTTAAAAACATGAATCATCTAGCTCTCTCCTTCTAGATAATAGAGTGAGTCTGCTTCTCATGTGCACAAATGCAAAGTGTAACATGAATGTCTCCTTATCCATTTAATAACTTATTCATTTATATGTCTTTTATCTCATGTTAGAAATGCATCAACTAGGATTATTACAACAATTAACCCTATGAGTCTTTTCCTTAAGACTAAGACCTACAGAAATGTTGCCATATCAATAACCTACTTAGGTATATTAATTGATATGCTTTAATGCTTCAAAATCATTTTGTGACATTCAAATAGTCATGCAATGCTGTATAACATTTTACTTAGTAAAACTTAAGAATTTCATTAATATCAATGCCATAGGTAATACTACTAGTAAATATTACTCATTAAAATTAACATCTAAGTAATTCTGTAATGACCTTATTGTTTTATTTTAAGACAATGTAATTTTTGAGGAATTTCGTATAAATTTAAAATTTGGAGATATATTGGAGAAATACAATTTTTGAAAAATGAATACATTAAATATTGAAAAAAATATGATTTTTAAAAAGAAAATATCAATTTTTGGGTAATTATTTAATTTTTGAAAAGAAATTATGAATTTTTAGAAACTTATTTGATTTTTGGGAGAAGAATTTTGATTTTTCAATAAAATGAGGGATTTTTTGGGAAAATATATAAATATTTGAATTTAGAGTATATTTGAAAATTTTGAAGAAAATGAAGGGCAAAAGAAAATTTTTTTAGAAAGTATTTAAAGAAAAGAGAAAAATAGGATGAAATGTGAAATTTAATAGGCACTGATCTAATGCACCAAAAGCTGGTTAATAAACCAACACTTTGATGCGAAAAACAACCTAGAACTTGTTGAAGTATAGCAGTTGAAGTAATGAGATATGAATTTTGAAACTCCACCTAGACGCATATGTATCTCTTTCTGGCTAGGTGTTAGCCTGAGGTTGCAGTACATGTTGCTACCTATCTACGCATGTTTTTCACATGTCTAACAAAGTGCCAGGTGTAGAGAAAAACTCATGCAAAGTTGGCTACCAACACTAGTTGCACAACAACGGTAGCTGTGCATGGGAGAGGTGGCAGCTTTCGATGCTCATGTAGACAATCACGTGTCATTTCATGGCCAACAAAGAGCATGAGGTGGTAATACTCTTTGCCACCTTTCATCATTGTCCACCACATGTCATAATATGAGCTAGGTGTTATCCAAAAAGCATGCCAAAGTTGCATACATATAAGGGTCTTAATAATTTGTTCCAACACTTGATTTTGAACTAACTTTGGGTTGCTCTTGGGGAAGCAGAGTGAATAGGTGTGGTGCGAGCCTGGTGGGGATTGAAAATAGGAAAGGAAGAGAGGAGAAAGCCACTAGAATCTTGAGGAATGGATCTCTGGTGAAAGAGAAGGAACATCACAAAGTAGGCTTGATGCTAAGGCAACAAGATATAACAATCTGAACTATTTTACCAATGATTTTTGGGTTCGATTTTAATGATGCTATGATGAGTTTCTATGAGTACTTTTGATTGATAACTCATCATTAACATATGAACTTATGATTTATAGGAATAACAGGTTCGAATCATGAGGAAAAAGTGATAAAAACATGTCCCAAAACTATGATGAGACCATGATTTTACACTTTCGGATTAAGGAAGAAAAGTGGGATTTTATGCGAAAATTTATGATTGATCACATTTCTAACCCTCTTGACCCGATAAAAAAAGGGTGATAACAATATAATATCTCTTATTGTGTTATATCTTCATTATTATACACAATATTTGGTGATTTTGAACCTTGTAGGTTATAAATAAATATTGATAAAACTAGAATAAATGAAGATATGATAATGTTAATAAGAGAAATTACGGTCTAGTTAGAGAATACTTAATAAAAGGATCAAAATACTGAGATATATTTGATGATATTTTATAGGATAGTTATTGAATTTGTGGGAATTCTTGAAGAAGAATATTTGTGAGTAATTTTAGGCATTTTCTTTATATGTTATGCAATAAAATTATGTTGAATTGTATTATGATATATTTTATTGCATGAAATCCAATTTGAAAATTGTTTTATTGGGAATCATGACATTGCATGTGTAGAAATTCTCCAAGTTTGCTAGATCGTGCTTGGACTCATAAATGGATATTAAGCTCCAAAATTTTGAGGTGGTACTGGGTTTGCTAGCTTGTGTCATAGACTTTTAGGATGTCTTGGATTTTTTGAGCAGGATTTTTGAGCAATGTATTTTGGAGGCTGTATGGGGTCTGTTGGTTTGTGTCCCAAAGCTTCAAGATGTTTTGGATCCATTAAGCATGGTTAGCTGCAATTATGATATGCATATTATTATGGAATTTTATATATGATGAATGAAATATTTGCATGGTTTCTGGTTTAATCACAATATTGTACTATAATAACCATTGAATTGGTAATTGACATTTGCATGCATACATATTTTGGAGATACGTTGTTAATGGTGACTATTACTTACTGAGCTAGGTTGTACTAGGCTCATTGTTTACTCTATGTTTTAGGAGTGTTGAGTCTCCACAAGGGAAAATGGGTTGTCGATGATTAATTTACTTAACTTCTATTGTATTGTTTCTTTTTGTTGTACTTTCATTGTATATTGTAGGTCTTTTGTATGCTGACCTACTATGTTAGTAATTCTGATATATCCAACCTACTACTGTATTCCCAATACAGTAATCTTTTTACTTAAGTTTGATTTTAAATAGAAAAGACTTAACTGTAACTCAACAAGTTGAGATGTGAAAACAACTTGTTGGATTACAATGCTGGTAGGGTTCGCGAGGGGAATGATGAAAATGAGAAAGACACAATTGTTTCCCCACCACCCTATATATATTTCCCTCAACTTATTTATTATCTAACCCACCACTGCCCTCTTTTCTTTTTCTTTTTAAAAATTTTTCCTAGTGCTCCACCACTTTACACAATCATTCTTTTATTTAGACACACACACACACACACACACACACACACACACACACACACACACACACACACACATATCTGTACTGTTACAGGCTTTAGGTTTCCAGCCGCGGATGACAACTACTCTTTGGGAAGAGATCATGTTCTGGAGAAATCCTATGCTGCTGATGACGGGCTAGAGGAAAAAGGTGTGATAGCCAACAGAAACACCAGACCCAAACGAGTTGTCAACAAACCTAAATGGCTAGACCAATTTGTGTGAATTACTTGGGCTAACGTTTGGGCCAATTAAGATTATCACTTACTTTATTACCCTTCTATAGAGAGTTTAATTAGAGTTCTACAAGAGCGAAGTATATAAGAATCTCTTTTATCAGTTTTTGCAATAAATAACTTTATTTCTTTTAATATTACAGTTAGTTTCCTTCTTTACCTAGAACATTTCTTCCTTGCTTTAGCTACAAGGAAATTATTGTTTCCATTGCTACCATAACATTGGTCCTTTCATTTTTTCCACCATGCCTCTTAAAACAAACCCAAACCCCCTTACCCAACCTGGTATTGAAGATTCCCTAGCAGAAATTACTGCTAAACTTTCAGCCATTGATGATCTCTCTACCAAACTGTCTATGATAGAGTCCACTCAAGCTACAATGGCTACTACTTTTTTTGCACTGCAATCTCAATTGGAGCAACAATGACAACCCCCATCTCCACAACCTCCTGCACTAATCTCCTTAGCTCAGGTAACATCCCCCTTAACTCACCCCTCCTCTTTCACTAAGCCTCTTCGTCCCAACCAGCACATACCACTCCCCAGCACCCCCATTCACACCCTCCACCTTTATCCCTGAACACAATAAAACCATCGAAACTACACCCTCCTTTCTTTGATGGCTCTAACCCACTTGACTGGCTATTCCAAACAAACTAATATTTCCAATTCTGCTAGATTCCCCCTGACCAGAGATTACCACTTAGTACATTTTATATGCAGGGTGATGCCTTGAGCTGGTTTAAGAGGATGTCCTCCAACAACCAACTAGCCACCTGTAACAATTCGGGCCTACTACATATCGATATTGTCTCCACCTTAGTCACCACTGACTAAGTGTAGGGTTTTGTTCTTGGCAAGACACGAACTTGAGTCTTCCGAAAGCGCTCGACACAATGAGACACCCTTGAATGCACATTTAGCCCAGGAATCCCCTTGGAGTCGGACCGATGTGGGATATTATAATCCATCCCCCTTGGGAGCAATCTCATCCTCGAGATTCATACCTTCGGTACACTCAAAGCCTCTCTGATACCATTTGTAACAACCTGGGCCCACCGTGATGATATTGTCCCCACCTTAGCCACCATTGACTGGGTGCAGGGTTTTGTTCTTAGCAAGACTCGAACTTGAGTCTCGCAAAAGCGCTCAGCATAGTAAGGCTTGCAATTGCTAGTTTAGCCCAGGCATTGCTCTAGTGTTGGACCAATGTAGGATATTACAATCTACCCCGCTTGGAGTAGTTCTGTCCCTAGGACTCACATTGCCATCACACCTCGAGCAGCTCTGATACTATTTGTAACAACCCGGGCCCACTGTGACGATATTGTCCCCACCTTAGCCACCACTGATAGGGAGCAGGGTTTTGTACTTCGCAAGACTCAAACCTGAGTCTCCCAAAAGCGCTCAGCACAATGAGACATCCTTGAATGCACATTTAGCCCAGGAATCTCCTTGGAGTCGGACCGATGTGGGATATTACAATCCACCCCTTTACAAGCAATCTTGTCTTCGAGATTCACACCTTCGGTACACACAGAGCAGCTCTGATACCATTTTTACCAATTTGGGCCCATTACGTATCGATATTGTCCCCACCTTAACCACCACTGACTGGGTGTAGGATTTTGTTCTTCGCAAGACTCGAACCTAAATCTCCCAAAGCACTCGACACAATGAGACACCCTTGAATGCACATTTAGCTCAAGAATCCCCCTGGAGTTGGATCAATGTGGGATATTACAATATCAGTACCGATGTGGGATATTGTAATATCCCATATCAGTCTGACTCCATGGGAATTCTTGGGCTAAATTTGCATTCAAGGGTGTCTCATTGTGCCGAACGCTTTTGGGAGACTCAAGTTCAAGTCTTGCCAAGAACAAAACCCTACACCCAGTTAGTGGTGGATAAGGTGGGGACAATATCAGTATGTAGTTGGCCTGGATTGTTACACCACCTGCAATGCCTTCACCAGAGCCCTAGAACTCCGTTTTGGTCCTTAAACTTATGAAAACCATTGAATCCAATTGTTTAAATTGTCTCAGAAAGGCACCATTAAGGATTAACAATCCCAATTTTAAAAGGCACCATTGAGGATTATCAATCCCAATTTGAACACCTTTGTAACATAATAAATGGTATCTCCCCTGATATCCTCTTAGATTGCTATCTATTTGGATTGAAACTAGAATACCAACGCGAAATGGAGATCTTGTGACCCACCACCATTACCTAAGCTATCGGTCTCTCAAAATTGCTCCACTTCAAGTTCATGGATCCCTACCCCAAACTCTTTACATTTCACAAACCCCTTACCCCATTGCTTCCTCTCCTACCAGCCCCAAAATAACCTACCCTACTTGTCAAGCACCTCACACGCATAGAAATGCAAGAACGTCGATATAAGGGTTTGTGTTTCAATTGTGATAAAAGATTTGTTCTAGGCCATCGTTGTAAACCAAAGCAGTTCTTACTATTACTGTTTAAGGATATCGACTTTTCCCATGACCAACCACTTGCCCCCATCTCAGCCCACCTATCAATTCTGCAATCCATCACAATGATGATATGCTTCCCCCACTTCCCTCTCACCTGCTACAACAAACCCCTAGTGAGGACTCCACCCACATACACTTGTCAATGGTTGCCCTCCATGGTAACAACGACCCTTGCACACTTTGCCTACAAGGCTTAGTCCTGGAACAATCATTTTACATTCTCATCAACTCAGATAGTTCCCACATCATCATTCAACCTCGCCTTGCTCAATTTTTACAACTACCTATACTTGTTATACCCTCTGTTTCTGTCATGGTGGGTAATGGTGACACTATCACATGTTCTGGTTTTTACGTGGATGTTAAACTCAAGATTAACACCCATGTATTTCCTACTAACCTTTAAGCCTTACCCATTCAAGGTGCCGACATTATCTTAGGTGTGGAATGACTTCAATCAATTGGTCCATTCCTCGCCGATTTTTTTGTTCCTTGTATGTAGTTTTATTATAATGGTGCCTTCATTACCCTCTTTCGCCTCTCGACCCTTCCCAACCCTATGAAATTCGCCCAACTACACTGCCTCTTATCTACTGACTCCAAACATTCCTACATACATCACAATTGGTTGACAGTGATACCGCACACACCCCTAGTCACACTACCCAATTAACCACTCCCTACCTAACGGTACTAGACTAGCAAACTTCCATCCTATCGTCTCAATTCTCACATGATTTATTCCAACTCCTTCTTTAATTCTCTACAGTTTTTTCCCTCCCAAATAGTTTATCCTCCCCCCTTCCCCACTGCAACCAAGACCACCACATAAACCTTTTGCCTAACTCCCCATCTATTAATATCAAACCTTACCGCTACCCATAGTACTAGAAGGAAGCAATGGCATCTATAATTTTTAGAATGCTCCAATAGGGAATTATTCGCCCAAGCAACAGTCCCTTTTCCTCCCCAGTTTTATTGGTTAAAAAGAAAGATGGTGCATGCCGTTGCTATTTGGATTACAAGGAAGCTCAATGCCATTACTGTTCGTGACTGTTTTTCAATTCCTACAGTTGATGAATTACTGGATGAATTACATGGGGCTAGATTCTTCACAAAGTTCGATTTATGTTCATGCTACTTTTAGATTAGGGTGGCTTCTAAAGATACATTCAAAACAACCTTTAGGACAGTTGATGGGCACTTTGAGCTTTTGGTTATGCATTTCAGGTTCTCCAATGCCCTATCAAACTTCCAAGCCGCAATGAACGAATTATTCAATCCACATTTAAGGAAGTTCATGCTGGTGTTCTTTGATAATATTCTAGTCTACAGTTCTTCATGGGAATGCCACCTACATCGCATAAGGTAAGTTTTACATTTATTGCCGTCTCACAAATTCTTTGCTAAATTTTTCGAGTGTTCCTTTGGGGTCTCTATCGTGGATTATCTAGGTTGCATTGTCTCAGTTGATGGCGTTACAACTGATCCATCTGAAATAGCTGCTGTTGAAAATTGGCCAGTGCCACACTCCCTGTAATACCCAAAATTTGAGTTTAAAAAAATTACTGTTAAAAAATACGGTACTGTAACATGTACTGTTTTGTCGGCAGACAAAAGAACTTTTGGCGGGTATTGTAGCTATAGTAATGCATTGTTCACTACTGTTCATTTTCGTTGTTTTGTGCCAAAAACAATCTATATAAACCCCTCCTCCCCGACCAATTTTGAAAATTCATTCCGATAAGAAAGAAATAATTTCTTCGCTTACTCTCCTTTCTTCTCTTGTTCTTTGGTTGTTCTAGATAGCAAATATACTAGTAGAAAGGGAAAAACCCCAGTTTTTGTATAGAAGTAGTGAATGTCTACTTTGAGCACCTTTTTTAGAGCAATCGGAGGGCTCTACAAACTAAAATAGGTATAATAACTCTGTCTAAGTCTTTATTTAAGGTTGGAGATGTCGTTATTCATTTCAGTACGTATTACTGTTCACGTATACGTTGTTTACTGTTCACAAGTATGACACTGTTCACGAAGTACTGTGCACGGGTACTGTTTACTATTAATATTTAGTAATATTCACATTTACTGTTCATAAATACGTACTGTTCATATATACGTACTGTTCATATATACGGTATTATACATAGGTATTGTTCATGGACAGTTATTAAATCACATTTTCAAAACGTAGATCCTAAAAATTGATAGTCGAAAACTCGAAACAAGTTGAAAAAATACCATAAGGATTTAGGAGAATCTACTATTGAGGTAGAAATGACTTCTCAAATCCCTGTTTGACATGTTTAGTTTAATACTATGTTCATGCATATTTAATTTCAGTTTAGTATATTAGATTTTCATGTATGTCATGATAGTTGATCATAAAACCATGTCATGCTTAGGTTATGCATGTTTAGATTTAAAGCATGATGCATACTAAGTGTTTGCTTTCATGTTTTGAATGTTTATGAGTTCAACTTGTTTATTTTTATTTATTTTTCATGAGTTTTATTTATTTATGATTCATGATTATGAAATTGATAAAAGATGTTAAGATTAAGAACTACGTACTATCACAACGAACATGAGGGTCACTGTGGATGTTCTTTACATGTGATTAGTTCACGTGGGTAATGTCCCAAAATACTTGAAATATGGGTTAGGCCCTAAGTCTAATGAAACTTGGCATAAGAAATGTCTTTTTACTCAAGGGAGGTATTTTGATAAAGAACATCAAGGACTTTGAAGCCCTTTCAGTTAAATTTACAACTGTAAACAAAATATTGTTCGAAACGCCTAATGATTTGCAAGTGCTTGAATTTGAATGTGTTATTAATTTAAATTAGTAATTTGGTGGTTTGAAAAAGATCCACTAGGCTATGTGCTTACCCTTTCCCTCATATTTTTTAGAAAATTGACTTGTATGAAGACCATGAATATTAGTTAAATTATTATTTTTTAATTTAGAAAGTTTCTAATTTCTGTGTAAGGGTATGTTGCCCAAGTTTTTTTTTCCGCTGTAATAGTCTCTCTTTAAGATTGAGTTATGTACTCAACTTTATAAAGTTTATGAATTTCTTTTATTTATTGTATTATTGCCTAATTCAAATTTTAAATTTGAGTTATGCACTCTTAAATACCATTAAGGCATAAAATAATTGAAATAGAAAGTCAAGTTGTGTACTTGCAAAGTAATATTAGCCCAGCCTGCCCTGAGGGTAAGTCCAAATTGAAAGTCCCAAGGGTTGTGGTGTTATAATTGTAGTATCAGAGCTTAGTTATTAGAAACCCTGAGATAGAATTAGAAAGTCAATCAGTGATTGTTTGACTAGAATTAGAAACTCAAATTAGGGTTTTACTATAATTAAATTGAATTTTGAATGCCCTACCTTCTACTTTGAAATTGAAAACTAGTTTGGAAACTGTTTTCAAAAAGGAAAGATGTGTTTTTAAATGTTTTGTTTGGATACAAAGACTACAAGTTGAGCTGATAGTGGGTAAGCCTTGTCCCAAGTAAAGTTAAGCATTAAAAGGGGGGTGGGTTATTCTGCCCTAGAAAGCGTGATTACGAAGCAAACTTCGATCTCGCCACCCGATTTGGAGGTTGTCCCACCAGCTTATACGAGTGGTCTGAGTTGAAAAACATCCTTACTCTCTATAAAAGAAAATTAGAAAGTGAAAAATTAGGGCAAAAAACTGATTAGAGGTTGAAAAAGATGCCAAAAATGTGTATTGACTAGACAAAAGGTTGTGAGTCAACCACATTGAGACCCTGGGTCTAGGGAAGTGACCTTAGGTGGAAAGATGGGTGAAATAGTGGATCAAAAGCCTTAATCTTTAGGATATAGGTTAGATATTGAAACTTGTGTGAAAATAGAAAATTATTTAATCAGGATACAGGATCAGAAAGCTTCTATATCTTTTGGTTTCTATGTAGTTTGAGATGCATAAGAATTCGGGGTTATGGAGGAAGCCTGAACTCGGAGAATGATGGACCATATGTGGTGAATGATCGGTAACTCTAGCAGAACGAGTTTCTCTATGCTTGCTTGTATGGAACGGTGGAGTATAGTGGGCTCGAGAACCTTAGTTATCGAGCAATATGTGAAATTATTTGGGTGCGATTTTGTCCTGGGTCAAAGCCTAAGTGTAAGGGGTAAAGTGGTATGAGACACTTGAACCTGAAAGCTTAGGTGGAAGCTTGGAACCTTGTTGTGCTAGCTTGATTGCATGATTATGTGATATGCATACTTTACTACTTATTTGCTTTGAGACCAAATCCTGTACCCATGCATGAAAAGAACTTAGAAGCATAAACTGGTACACCACTGAACAAATCAAGGACCTAAAGACATGAATATAGAGTCATGATAGTACGAACATTTGACGAGGCAAATATTGACAAGGTGGTAAATTTATAGATAATGGCTGGAACAAGAAGGTACACTACTCGATCCACCACCTTTGATGAGAGTGAGCAACGAGATCAGGAACTGCCTGCTGGAATGGAGGCACGGATGGAGGCCATGATGAATGAAATGTCGCAGAGGGTACCAAATCAACTATTGAGGGCACTTCCACAAATAATATCTCAGGTGGCTCCTCAGCCTCAAGTACTTGAACCCATCTAGGTTCAACAGTTATGTAATACCCGAAAATTCCAGTAAAAAAAAATTACTGCTCAAATATACGGTACTGTAGCAAGTAATGTTTTGTCGGCAGACAAAATAACTTTCGGCGATTACTGTAGCTACAGTAACGGACACTGTAGCTACAATAACAAACTATTAACTATTGTACAGTTTCGTCTTTTTCTGCCAAAAAAATCTATATAAACCCCCCTATTCTAAAAATTCATTCCAGCAAGAAAGAAATAACTTCTTTGCTTACTCTCTTTTCTTCTCTTGTTCTTCAGCTGTTCTAGACAGCAAATATAGTAGTAGGAAGGGAAAAACCCCAGTTTCTGCATAGTAGTAGTAAAGATCTATTGTTAGACACCTCTTTTGAAGCAATCGGAGGGCTCTACTAATTAAAGCAGGTATAATAACTCTGCCCTACTCTCTATTTAAGATTGGAGATGTCATTATTCATGTATACGTAGTTTACTATTCACAAATATGATACTATTCATACGGTACTGTTCACTATTATTATTTAGTACTGTTCACATTTACTGTTCACAAATACGTACTGTTCTTATATACAGTACTGTTGATATATACAATATTGTACATAGGTACTGTTCATGGACAATTATTAAATCACATTTTCAAAATATAGATCCCGAAGATTGATAGTCGAAGACTCGAAACAAGTGAAATAATACCGCAAGGATTCAGGAGAATCTATTATCGAGGTGGAAGTGATTTCTAACTTTTACTTCTTTATTTTAATTTGAATAAGTCTTGCATATGTGATGATGTTTTGAAGTTGATTGTTTAAATATATGTTCCAATATGCATGCTTTATTTATTTGATACGCCATGAATATACATGTTACGCATGTTTAGAAATTAAGAATAATAATGCATAATATGTATGAATTGTGCCTTGAATGAATATTTAATGATTCATGTTATGTACATGTCATATTAATGGTTTAATATGATATTGTGTGTTTTATCACTAAGAAAAGATTAAATAATGATTATAACCACGTACCTGCGTGATGATAGGCTGCATAGCGTCATCGTATGTGTTCCACCCTGATCTGGCTTGCCGATTTATCATTGATGATTTTAAACTGGGTTTTCAAGACTGATACCACTTCATAGATATTGGGGTTTAAGTTTTCAAAAGTGATTCTCTCTCCCAACGATGTGTAACACAGAGATAAAACTCTTTCGGTCTTAATGTCAACCATAAATAAGAAATTTTGTTTGAATCGCCTAATGTACAAAAGTTTTTGATATGCTAGGTTTGTTTAAATTGAAATAATGATTTAAATGTTTAGAAAGATTCATTGGGCTATGTGTTCACCTTTTTCCCTTATATGTTTTTAGGAATTTGACTTGCGTGAAGACCATAAATATTAGCCAATCTACTTTTTGTTTAGAAAGTTCTAATTTCTGTATATGGGCATGTTGCCCAAGTTTTGAATTTTTCGCTATAATAGTCTCTCTTTAAGATTAAGTTATGTACTCAACTTTATTAAATTAATAATGTTTATGAATTTCTTGCTTGTATTATTGCCTTATTAAATTTTAGTTATGTACTTGAAATAGAAAGTCAAGTTGTGTATTTGTAAAGTAACACCAGCCCGGCCCGCCTTGTGGTGAAATCCAAATTTAAAGTCTCGGGGGTTGGGGTGTTATAAGCCAGCACCTGTGGCCCAAGATCTTGAACGTCAGTAGCCTCAAGAGAGTTTAGAGGATGAGAGACAAAGGAAGATGCTGATAGAGCTATAGAAGCTCACCCTACCTTCATTTGATGGTACTATGGCTAACATCTCAGCGGACCACTAGTACCAAAAGATGGAGGAAATTCTCAATGTACTGAAGGTAACTAGGTCAAGACGGGTGGCACTGGCCATGCACCAGTTCAAAGGACTAGCCAGAAATTGGTGGCGTATGATGAGGATGGACCTTAATATAGATGTTGATGTTATGAGCTGGGAGAACTTCACAGAGATCTTCTATGAAAAGTTCTATCCACAAGCAACCTTGAGCAAGCTACATGAGGACTTTGTCCGATTGAACTAGCGAGAGATGACTGTAGCTGAGTATGAAAAGAAATTCACTAAACTAGCCAAATTCTCACCAGATCTGATCAAGGAGGAGAAAAGGAAGGCCAATCGATTCAGACAGGGTCTCAAGATGGAGATCCGAAAGATAGTGAAAACTCTAGGTCTCAAGACTTACAAAGACATCGTAGAAAAAACTCTAACACTAGAACAAGAATTCAGCCTAGAACAAAGGTTGAGGAGGAAGAATAAGAGGCTCGGGAATGAAAATGATCAAGGGGTTCAAAAGAAAAGTAAGAATAGTGGGAATGCACTACAAAGGTAGGGGCAGAATAAAGATGAGTCAAGGGAGCAAGCAAGGAGACAAGGGCTGTGCTACGTGTGCAGGCAGAGAGGCCATATAGTAAGAAATTGCCTGACTACATTAGCTTAGGCTCCCTAGCAACATCAAAACACTTAGGGAGGAGGTTAGAATGGTCGTCCTCAAGTCAGGCAATAGCAACAAAACACTAATCATGGGCAGAACTAAGGCCGTGGTCAGAACTAGGCCAGAATGTTTGTTGTTGAGACTTAAGGAGGCCTAGTCCCTGCAGTAAAAGGTACGTTCCTATTATTCAATGTTGCTGTGAAACTATTGTTTAACTCGGGTGCCTTAAAATCGTTTATTTATGAAAAATTAGTTGATAGGTTACAACTTGTGACAAAAATAGTACCCATGACTTTGAATGTGTCCACACCAATAGGGACCACCGTGACTTCAAAAAGAATGTGTAGTTGTGACATAAGGTTTGGGGATGAACTCTTAACAGTTGATCTATGTACTTTACCTGTTTATGGCTATGATGTAATCTCGGGGATGGATTGGTTAGACCAGTACCAAACCCATATAGATTGTCTTAAGAGATGAGTGACCATAACCCTACCTTCGAGGGAGACTTATAAAATCAACAGGGATATGCAGAGATTACTGAGAAGTCTAATCATAGCTATGATGAATTGCTTAAGGTAGAAGAATGAGTTCGAGGAATTCACTGAAGAAAAACCTATTGAACTAAAGAAAATCCAAGACCTAGTAGTACTGTACATAGGTACTGTTCATGGACAATTATTAAATTACATTTTCAAAACGTAGATCCTAAAGACTGATTATCGAAGACTCGAAATAAGTTGAAATAATACCGCAAGGATTCAGGAGAATCTATTATTGAGATGAAAGTGACTTCTCAAACCCCTATTTTACATGTTTAGTTTAATATCATGTTCATGCATATTTATGTATGAATAACATGGTTTAAAATTTAGATTTTTATGTATGTCATGATAGTTGATCATAAAACCATGTCATGCTTAGGTTATGCATGTTTAGGTTTAAAGCATGATGCATACTAAGTGTTTGCTTTTATGTTTTGAATGTACATGAGTTCAACATGTTTATTTTTATTTATCTTTCATGAGTTTTATTTACTTATGATCATGATTATGAAATTTAATAAAAGATGTTGAGATTAAGAATTACGTACTATCACAGTGAATATGAGGGTCGCTATGGATATTCTTTACATTTGATTAGTTCACATGGGTGATGTCCCAAAATATTTGGAATATGGGTTAGGCCCTAAGTCCAATGAAACTTGGCATAAGAAATGTCTTTTTACTCAAGGAAGGTATTTTGATAAAGAACATATCAAGGGCTTTGAAACCCTTTCAGCCAAATTTACAACTGTAAACAGAATATTGTCTGAAACGCCTAATGATTTGCAAGTGCTTGAATTTGAATGTGTTATTAATTTAAATTAGTAATTTGGTAGTTTGAAAAAGATCCACTGGGCTATATGCTTACCCTTTCCTTGATATTTTTCAGGAATTTGACTTGTATGAAGACCATGAATATTAGTTAAGTTATTTTTTTTTTATTTAGAAAGTTTCTAATTTCTGTGTAAGGGTATGTTGCACAAGTTTTTTTCGCTGTAATAGTCTCTCTTTAGAATTGAGTTATTTACTCAACTTTATAAAGTTTATGATTTTTTTTATTTATTATATTATTGCCTTATTAATTTCTAAAATTGAGTTATGTACTCTTAAATACCGTTAAGGCATGAAATAATTAAAATAGAAAGTCAAGTTGTGTACTTGTAAAGTAACACTAGCCCGGCTTACCCTATGGGTAAGTCAAATTGAAAGTCCTGGGGGTTGGGGTGCTACACCCTCGCACTACTCTATTTAGTTTTTTGGGTCTCATGGGCTACTATCGCAAATTCGTTTACCTCTATGCCACCATAGCAAGCTTGCTCACAAACCTTTTAAATTGTAACTCTTTTACATGGATTGGATCGATTCAACCCTACATGCCTTTACAACCTTGAAACAAGCAATGCTTCACCTACCAACTTTACAACTCCCTAATTTCAACATACCTTTTGACCTAGCGACAAACTCTTTGTCGATTTCCATTGGCATGTCCTCTCCCAAAACTGCCTCCCACTAGCTTTCTTTAGCAAGAAACTTTGTCCACGCCTCCAATCCTCGTCCTCATACACCCGTGAAATGTTTGCCATCATTGAAGTGGTAAAAAAATGACGTCAGTATTTGTTAGGAAGAAAATTCAACATATATGCCAGTCAAAAAGGGCTCAAAAGCTTGTTAACTCAAACAATCTAGACACTGAACCAGTAACATAGGCTCACAAAACTCCTAGGCTTTGACTATGACATCTTTTACACCCCAGGCGAGGACAACACTGTCATTGATGCCCTTTTTAGGATACCGAACAGCCCTACACACATTTTGCAGCCATTTCCTTGCCTATTTTCAACATCATCACACAACTGCAACAATTCTATATGTCCATTCCCATGGCCAGCACATGATCCACTCATACCAATACAACCCACACATGCAACAAATATTCACACTAAAAAACAACATTCTTTATATTATAGATTGTATATACATACCGTCTGAGTCCCTCTCCTCCTTACTGAGTACCATTCCACCCCACCAATTGGCTACTCGGGCATCCACACCACCTTTGCCCGCCTCGCCATTGCATTCTTTTGGAAAAACATGCTTCAAGATATCAAACATTTCATAAGAAATTGCACCGCATGCCAACAAAACAAATACCTCATAGCCAAATCATATGGGACTCTACAACCTTTACCAATACCATTGTAGGTTTGGATAAGACATATCAAAGGATTTCATCATCCATTTACCTCCATCTCATGGAAGAACCACTATTTGGGTCGTGGTAGACATGCTTACGAATTTTGCGCACTTCATCGCCTTACCAACAAAGTTCTCTATTGTCTCCTTAGCTGCAGTCCTCATGGTGGAGATTTCCCATCTCCATGGCACATGCCAAAGTCAATAGCCAACAATAGAGACAAGATCTTCATCAGTAGTTTCAAGCGAACACTGTTTAAATTGCAAGGCAAAAGGCTCTCACCTAGTA
Organism: Tinospora cordifolia; assembly: GCA_030144865.1. Lineage (NCBI taxonomy): Eukaryota > Viridiplantae > Streptophyta > Magnoliopsida > Ranunculales > Menispermaceae > Tinospora > Tinospora cordifolia. The sequence continues at coordinate 894 of JAJIYU010007337.1, read as the reverse complement.
GTTCATATCACCTAGAAATGGATGGTCAAGCTGAGGTTTTAAATAGGAGTTTAAAGACTTACCTTCACTACTTCGTGAGAGACGAGCTATAACAGTGGTCTCATTTCCTTCACCTTGTAGAATACTAGTATAACACATCTTTCCACTCAACCATCACTATGTCGCCATTCACAACGCTTTACGGTCGTCAACCCCCTTTCGTTATAGCCTACAGTGCTGTAACAACTGACTTGCCAACCTTAGATGACCTCTTGCAGCACAAAGACAGGATCTTGCACACCCTATATTTATTTGGAGCTCTAGCCCTACAGATAGTCTTCTGTCCACCGTCGTTCCTCTCAGAAACTTGCCAAGAAATATTATGGACCTTTCTAGGTTCTTCGCAGGATCTGCATGGTAGTTTATGAGCTTGATTTCCCACAACTAGCAAAGATTCATCCGATTTTACACATTAGTCTCCTCAAACGTGCTCATGGTCACCATTCTTCTTAGTTTTGAGCTCTCTCCTCCTCAATTGTAGCCTGTGCGTCTTTTAGGGAGTAGAACTCTATAATAGAAGGATGGCAAACTGCTCGAAGAGGTTCTTGTGTCGTGGGACGACAAAGACATCTCTAACTCTTCTTGGAAACCATTGTCAGCTATTAGAAATTGCCTTTCAAATCCTAATCTTGAGGACAAGGTTCATCTGATAGATGGAAGTGATGTTACAGGCTCCAAGTTTCCAACCGTGGATGACAACAACTCTTTGGGAAGAGATCATGTTTTGGAGAAATCCTATGCTACTGATGACGGGCTAGAGGAAAAAGGTGTGACAACCTACAGAAACACCCGACCCAAACGAGTTGTCAACAAACCCAAATGGCTAGACCAATTTGTGTGAAATACTTGGGCTAA
>JAJIYU010007336.1:0-19309 GCA_030144865.1 Tinospora cordifolia | reverse complement strand
TATATATACTTGAATTAAATGATTGGATTCATCATTTTCATTTTAATACGCACATTAATTAATTTTATTTCAAAAAATCACATATTATCATTTAATGCATACATTAAATTATACAATACTCGTAAAATCATGTATTTTTATTTATAATCCATTAATTAATACATCAAAATACATGTTTAGCCCATTGACTCAATTTCTTGAAAATACGGGTCGTTACAATCTCTCCTCCTTAAAACAAATTTCATCCTCGAAGTTTACTACAATAATAAAAGATCAAGAAGCGACTCTCATAATCTCAGGAAAATGACTCGCTATGTAGTCTTCTCACTCTCAGGTGTCCTACTCGGTACCATGAAACTGCCAACGTACAAGTACCATCAGTATCTCCTTGTTGCGCAATTTATTCACAGCCCGATCAATGATAGCTATCGGAGCCTCATCATATAAACAATCCTCTCGCAACTCAACATGTCTCCAATCAATCACGTGCGAGGGATTGGGATAGTACTTTCTCAACATCGACACATGAAATACATTATGTATTCCTGCTAGTTGAGGCAACAATGCTAACCGGTAAGCCACTAACCTATCATCTCGAGGATTTCAAAAGGTCCAATGTATCTTGGAGCGGGTTTCCTTGAAACACCAAAATGAGTCTGCCCCTTCTGAGGAGAAATCCGAAGTAGTACATGATCACCAACGACAAACTCAAGGATCTTTCTTCGGTTATTCGCATAACTTTTCTGTCGATCCTGAGCTGCCTTCATGTTCTGATGAATTTGTTGGATTTTCTCAATCTGTTCTTGTACAAAAGCAAGGCCCAAAACTACTATGTCACCAACCTCGGCCCAACAAGCTAGCAATCGGCAAGGTTGACCATATAATGCCTCGAATGGTGCCATGTCAATACTTGCCTGGTAGCTGTTATTGTATGCAAACTCACATAATGCTAAATGATCCTCCCAGCTACCACCAAAATCAAGGACGCATGCACAGAGCATATCTTCAAGAGTCTGGATCACTCTCTCTGACTGAGCATCAGTCTGTGGATGCAAAGTTGTGCTCAAGTTTACTCTAGTCCCTAACTGTCTCTACAAGCTCTGCCAAAAATGGGACATAAACTAAGCATCTCTATCAGACACAATGGACACTAGGACCCCATGTAATCTCACAATCTCTCGGATATATAATCGACTCAGCCTCTCAACCGAATCTCTAGTATGAATCGGGAGAAAATGAGCAGACTTAGTCAGTCTGTCGACAATAACCCAAATAGTATTGTGTTTCTGCTAAGTTCAGGGTAATACCATCACAAAATCTATAGTAATGTGCTCCCATTTCCACTCAGGAATAGCCAAGGGTTGTAGTAAACCATCGGGTCTCTGGTGCTCAACCTTAATCTGCTAGCACACGTCACATCTCTGCACAAAAGCTGCAATATCTCGCTTCATCCCCGACCACCAATAAGTACGTCAAACATCATGATACATCTTATTGGTGCTTGGATGAACGATATACATTGAGCGGTGCAGCTCTGCTAATATTCCTAGTCTCAGGTGAGGGTCATCTAGTACCCACAATCATCCCCTAAACCTCAGTGCACCATCACTGTCAATCGACCACTCCACACGAGAAGTGTCGTCTGCCCACTCCTGGTATATCACATAATCAACATCATGAGGCTGTACCTCCATAGGTGCAGCAATCCTTGAAAAATTCTGCACAAATCTACGATAATAACTTGCAAAACCCAGAAAGCTATGAATTTCCATCATTGTGGTAGGTCTCGGCCAACTAATAATAGTCTCGACCTTCGCCGGATCAATAGAAATACCATCGGCTCCTACCACATGGCCTAAAAATCGGACCTCTATCAACCAAACCTCGCACTTGCTATACTTAGCATATAGACGGTGATCTCGAAGAGTCTGCAATGCGATCCTCAAATGTTCGGCGTGTTCCTCCCTAGTCTTCGAGTAAATGAGAATGTCATCAATAAAGATAATGAAAAAGGAGTCGAGATAGGGACGAAACACTCTCTGCATCAGGTCCATGAACATCGCAGGGACATTTGTCATGCCAAACGACATTACTAGGAACTCATAGTACCCATAACGAGTCCAAAAGGCCGTCTTCAGTACATCTTCCTCCCTGACCCTCAACTGATATTACCCAGATCTTAGATCTATCTTTGAGAATATAGTGGCACATCTGAGCTGGTCAAACAAATCGTCAATGCGGGGAAGAGGATACTTATTCATTGCTGTCACTTTGTTCAACTGATGATAGTCGATACACAAATGGAGTCTTCCATCTTTCTTTTTCACAAACAACACTGGAGCACCCCAAGGTGACACACTAGGGGTAATAAAACCCCTACTCATTAGTTTTTCTAGCTGGACCTTCAATTTCTGCAATTCCTTAGGCGCCATTCGTTAAGGAGGAATAGAAATGGGCTATGTCCCTGCAATAACCTCAATAATGAAATCGATTTCCCACTTAGGAAGCAAGCTGGGTAAATCCTCAGAAAACACATCAGGAAATCTTTGACAATAGGAATCTCATCAATACTCGTCTTTGAAGGTCCCTCATCTATGGTTGTTAGACCAGCTAGAGTATCCATCTCATACTGAGTTGCCTTTCTACCTCGGGTTCTTGATCTATTAGAGGCACTACCCTAAAAGATAATAATAGGTTGCCTTGGTATCTGAAATACGACCCTCTTGGAAAAATAGTCGACGTGTGCGTGGTACGCGACTAGCCAGTCCATTCCTAGTATAGCATCAAACTCTAGGAACTCTAACACCCGAAGGTAAACAATGGTCTCCAGGCCACCCAACCTCAACACACAACCCTCACAAATTAGGTTAGGGTAAATGCGTTCCCCGGCTGTAGTACTCAACATGAGCCAGGTGGGTGACCTAAGGGGTTTAAATCCCAATTTGTCTATGGCGTGTCCACAGATGAATGATAAGGTAGACCCAACATCAATCAACACATATAAGGTAGAATCTAAAATAGAAACAATACCTTCTACCAAAGTTGTGGTAGCCTCTAGATCAGGTGTGTGATGGCCTGTGCTCTCTCTCGAATAACAGTAGTGGTGGGTATACTAGAAGATAGAACAAGAATAGGGTACTCATATCGTCTGTGGCCTAGCTGACCACACTGATAACATATAAACTGACATCCCTGCATAGCCTGGTATGTCTGGGTCGGCCCATAACCTCTATGTCCTGAATCTCGGCCCCTTCCTTTACCTCTACCTCGAGCCCCAATTTGAGTCAGTGGTTGTCCCACCGGCTGATATGTCTAAACTGGGGTGGCAGCGATCGAGACTAAGGAAGATGGCTAACTTTGCTCTCCTCTGGACTGTCCTCCCAAGTACTTCCTCTTCCTCGAGTATCTAATTGCTCGAGCTCCACCTCGATAACCTCCTGGAGTCAATGCCTAGGGTTATAACTGCTACTGCGACTGTACTATGGCACCCTGTACTATTTGAACCATAGGGCGCTCATCTCTCCCATCAGTCTGAAACTGTAGGGCCTGCCTCTGAATGGTTTCATGAGTAACCTCAGTAGTGGTCGATGTCGCCTGCCTAATATTGGACCTCAGCCCTCGGCGGAAGAATCCTGCTCTCTCCCTTGGGTTACCCACTAACTCAGGTGCATACGCCTCCAGTCGAAGAAATCTGTGGGTGTACTCCTGTACCGACATGTCCTCCTGTCGTAGGGTCAGAAACTCCACCTTCTTGTGTTCCCTCGCTATCTCCGGAACATAAACAGTCAAGAATAATTTTCGAAAACGAGCCCATGTAGTAATCTGACCCTCTATAATTCGAGTGGCCTTCCAATAGATTGCGATCTCATCCTCAAGCATATGTGTAGCAAAGAGCACCTAATTTTCCTCTGACAACTTCAACGTCTCAGCGTTCTTCTCAATGTTGCGAAACCAGTTCTCTATTTTGTCTAAACTCAGACCCCCATAAAACTCTTTAGGTCTCAAATCCAGAAACCTCTTCAGAAGGTGATCATGAGTAGCCTCATCTCCCTGTCTCACTGGAGCTACCTCTGCGTGGTCTACAACTCTCTCAAGTACAACTGGCACAGGGGGTGCTACTGGCTCAACCCTCTGGCTCTCAGCCTCAATCCTATCTAGTCTCTCTCTTAATAAGGCTGTCTGGGCCTTAGTAGCCTCAATAGATGTCCTGATCATAGCCTCAAGCCTGTGGATGGGATCTTGCTCAGGCTGAACCAGAGGTGGTGGTGGTGGCACCGGCTCCGGGATCCTACACGGTCTCCCACATCGAGGAGGCATCGTGGTCTGCATAAAACATTCAATTTCTATTATTTTCCCAAATTAAGCAGACCACAACTTTTAGTGATTATAACAAAAGCTAACTATGCATTAAGATAGCTACCTCCAAGTAATTCTCTAATTACCTAAGTTCAAGCTCTAAAACTTAAAACTCACTAACTCCCAATGACAGTCAAATTCCCCTCATGATATGGCTACTCTCACTCGGTTCCTCTTCCTGCCAATCAGAAGCTAGAAAGTTTTCGTCCATAATTCCGCTATGCTACTCTAAGTCATTTCTAGGATTTTCGTAACTTCTGCCATTACTCTAAGGTTTCCTAGGTTAATACCAATCGTTATTCTTTAAATTGGAAAACCTTGGGCTCTGATACCAACATTGTCAGGACCCCTTCCCTAAGGAGAAGGACAAACCGACCGGCACAGTGTTTTGATAAACCCATTCCCAAACCGAGCTTGCTCAAAACACTGTTAAGTTTCTTCACAACACCATATATAACACTATTAGAGTAATCTTAATAAATGCAGAAGCAAGTAGAACAAATAAGTACAGTAAATTTTTTTTTATACAAAGTTAATTATATATACAGTGTCCTAAATGTAGCAGTAGCGGAATGCCTAAATCAAAATTTCTACAATATTTTCTTCACTTCCTATACATTATATTAACTCTCAAAATAGTAAACCATGTGAGGAAACCTACCAAAATAAACGTGGTGCGCTTCATGCAATGACCACCTTCTTCCCCTTATCCGCAAAAGAGCCAATTTTGTCCACAGTGGCTCAGTGAGTAATGTAACCTAATCTATAACTTAGAACAAGTATTCTAGAAAAGCAATGTCATGCATGGATGCACAATAATAATAATGCGAATGAATGCAATAGTTAATGAATGCTAAATCCACAATGCAGTTGTGCACCTTCCATTTGAAAACATTTTTAATGCTGAAAACACATAAATTCACTCGAACGGGAAAAACTCGACGATTAGGCGTATAGGTGACGACCCTAATCTAGGCCCACAGAACCCCCCTCAGGGCACTCTGTGCTAGGTGGTCACTAAATAATCTAGGGGAGCCTCAATTGATAGACCTAGCTCGATCGCACCCCCGGATGCGACAACAACTCGTCCTCAATGCTCTACCACATTCAATACCCTAACCCGCACCCGGACCTCGATATTTGGTGCACATTTTCATTTAAATCACATTTAAAGATTGCAAATGCATTTTAATATGTAAGAACAATTCATATATGATAGAATAACAAGTTAAGTGATAAATTAGAAAACACTACTCATAAGGATGCTCCGCTCCCAGTGCTCCTCTAGTGACTGATCGCGTCCCGCTGATGTTTGATCCTGCTTGATCAACTTAGTTTTTTAATATCTACATAAAACTTGGCTCAAATTTTAACTTTATAGTCTTTGGTCAATCAAAGGATTGCCTTGGTCAACTATAGTTAACTCTATCTAAACCTAACCCTTGCTGACCTGTCAAATCGATAAGGTCAACATGGTTAACAAGGTCAATTAAGCCTTTATATTGACTCAAAATATTACAAATATGTAGTGTCGACATGTGTCCCACCTTGGTAGACAATAACCAGCCACTTTCATAAATTTGGTTGTTCAATACATAATATTATTTTCTATGTTATATATTTCCCTAATAAGTATTTCATAATGCTATGCAATATTATATAACAATTTTTTGTTATTTATCATTATTTTTACCCTATATACATTTTTTCTATCTTTATTAATTAATCCTCAAATCGCATAAACTTGAATTTAATATGTCCATTGACCTCCAAAAATTCTAATTTTAGTGTCATTGAGTTCAGGGTTTCATTCTGGACATTTCAGTACCTACCAACTAAAATTCTAGTATTAATGGGTATACCCCTATGTGTCGACTTCCAACTATCATATAATTTTTTAGGGTCAACGAGGGTACAAATAATATACATATCTGTATCCTACTCGTAAATCTGAACACAATGATATATATATTATATAGTTTCATTCCTAAGAAAAATATGCCCTAATTTTTGGGTCGCGCAATAAACTAATACTTTGTATTGAAAATTACACTATGAAAATTGTAAATCACAATTTCTATAATAATTTCAAATTGAAAAGAGGTGAAAAATAGTTTATCCGAAATGTCAGATTTTGGATTCTCGAATGGAATGAAGGTGGAATGAAATGAACAAAGGGGGTGGGGCATTTATAGTTTTGGTTAGTGTGGGCCCTACCTCATGTAATATCAAGATAAACTTATCTTTTATTAAACATTGTCCTATGGCTCATTAGCTTATCATTTATCTTTTCATAAAATAAAGCATTATCTTACACATCATCAATATTATCTTCTAATTTGATTTTTATTTATTTATTTATTTTTCATTATCATCCAAATCATCATTTCTCCCTTGAATTTATTTTATTTTATTTCTTCCAACAAATCACTCTTATTCAATATTTCTACTTGATTAATTAATTAATTATTATTATTATCATTTTTCATTTCCAACCAAGCATACATATATATATTGTATCATCATCATATATATACTTTTCTATTTAATTTAAATATACTCCTCTCTATATATATTCATACATAACTATATTTATACATATATATACTTGAATTAAATGATTGGATTCATCATTTTTACTTTAAAACCCATATTAATTAATTTTATTTCAAAAAATCATATATTACCATTTAATTCATACATTAAATTATACAATATTCGTAAAATCATGTATTTTTATTTATAGTGCATTAATTAATACATCAAAATACATGTTGAGTCCATTGACTCAATTTCTTGAAAATACGAGTCGTTATAACACACATCATGTTTTGTATTCAAAGTCTAAATAAAGCTAGGGAGTAAAATAATCCCACCCACCATAAATTTTCTGGAGTCATTCACGCTTCCACGTCGCCTCCACTATTCTTGATCTGATATTAAATATCAAGAAAATTTATTAATTTATTTTCAAGTTCCTCCTATTCACATTCATTTTTGTTTGAAAATCTTCTTAGGTTTAGATAATTTCTAAAATAATTATAAAATTTAAAAATCAATTTCAACTAAATAAAATAAGGTTTCTATATCTAAGAGTTAAACGAACTCCAAATTATTACTATACCACTTGAAACTCTCCACAAATTTAAATAATCCATTCATATTGTAGATAAGTTAATTTACAAACAACATAAGACTTCTCAATCTAAAATCTACTCTAATCTCTTAAAATATTAATTGTCATTTGAAACTTTCTAAGCCTTTGAGTCCCATCCTTCATATTCATTTTCAAGAAATAATTTATTTCCACTAATATCAACTCAGGGATTTTGGATTGAAAGGACTATATTTCTCTCAAAAATATTAGACTTCCTTAAATTCCCAAAATAATTCAAATAATAGATTTTTTTTTTAAATATATCTCTCAACCTCCAACCCCTTTAACTTCGATACCCAACATATAACATCCATCCAAAAATCTACAAGCATGAGTAATAATTTTAATGAGAATATAAATAAAGTTTCAAATTTCTAAATCTCATTTTGCGCAGCCAAAATCAATGAAATAATCAAATTTCAGCTATCACAATTTAGAACCTAAAAACATACATATTATACCTCTTCCACCATGTAAAATTATTCCTAATTAAATTAGGATTATATCTGCAAAATCATATCCCAACCATTTATTCAAAATTTATACGCATCAAAATCTACTAAAATATCAAATAGGCTTCAAATTTCATGAATTATTTTTTTCTACTGAAGGCTTAGATTTCCTAAATTCATTTTGCACATCTTAAATCACAGAAATTATGAAATAAATAAATTTTCAGCCATCAAAATTTAGAAATCAAAACTATGAACATAAAAAATGTAAGAACATTGAAATCAAAATTATACCACTTTTAAGCTTTTCCTTGCACGCGAATCATGCAACTTTCAAATTTGCAATTCCTTCAAGAAGCATGAACCAGCACATGCAGCCACTAGCTGGCTGGATTCAGCAGCTAGCTGAAAATGTTCCTTCTTCAATGCAAGATGCCGCAGCTAGCTGGATTCAGCAGCAAAAGTGGTGAGCAGCAGCAACAATGGTGGACAACAAGCACTCAACACGGACTGCAGCTTGCTTCTTCACCACCCACTGTAGCTGCAGCTTATTTCTTCTTCTTCTTTGCTAACCATGAACCACCACAAACAGCAAGAAGCTGGACAATGAAGACGCACCATGGTGGACAATAGCTCAGATCTAGCATGATTGAGCTTGTAGCGGTGGATTTTTGGTGGTGACAATGGTAGATCTGGTGAGCTTGAAGAGAATGGAGTGGCAGTTGGTTGTTGTGTGTAGATGTGAACCAGATCATGGCTGGTTTGATGCAAGGGACAAAGGCAGATCATGATTCACAACAATAGCAGCCATGAACTAGATCGTGATTCACAGAACCAAACACGAACCAGCTCGTGATTGAAATGAGGCAACGGCTATTCGTTGTGGGTTTGGCTTGCTTCAAACCAGATCTGGCGATGTTTGCTTCAAAAGTTTCAAATCTAATGTGTTTGTTTCAGATCCGTAACAACATTTGATGGTTTTTGATCCTCAAATTTGAAGAAGAGGACACATAATTTGGAGAAGTAAACCAAAAAAATTTTGGTCTTCGTCTTCGTTCCTCTTTTTTTTTGTTCTAGCTCTAGAAATTGAGTGAAGAAAAGAAAAAAAACAATGAAATCTCTTCTTTTCTTTATTTTTTTTTTGGTGAATGCTTTGTATGTGTGTGACCAAGATATGGAGCAGTTCTCTTTATATATATAAGCTCACATAGGTAAATTTTTTTTCACCCCATGATATTCAAAATGCATATTTATTTTTAATTACTTAGTTGATAAATTTATTTATTAGTATCATTTTCATTTTTTTTGTAACCTACTCGCGCTACAAAAATTTTGGGCTATTACAATCTACCATCCTTAAAAGAATTTGGTCCTCGAAATTTAAAAGTACAAGCGCCTGTATGATGTTATCCTGTCAGGTGTTCCTGGTGAAGAACTGTGGGTATTTAGTCCGCATCTCGCTCTCCAACTCCCAGGTCGCCTCTTCCAAATCATGATGTCTCCACAACACCTTAACCAAAGGAATGTCTTTGGTCCTGAAACTCTGCACCTTACGGTCTAGTATTCTGACTGCTAGTTCTTCGTAAGTTGCATTGTCTTGAAGTATGATCTCCTCCCAATGTATGACATGTGATGGGTCTGGCTCGTACTTCTGCAGCATCGAAACATGGAATACATTATGAATCGAGGACATACAATTCGGCAAGTTCAGCTCATGGGCACATTCACCGACCTACTTGAGTATCTCGAACAGACCGATAAACCTCAGTGCTAGCTTCCCCTTGATCCCAAATCGTCAAATCCCTTTCTGTGGACTAATCTTCAGGAAAACTCCATCACCCGATTGAAATTCTAGAGGTCTTCTTCTTTTGTCCACATATCTTTTTTGCCTACTCTAAGTTGTCACTATCCTCTTCTGAATCTTGTTTACTTGAGTGTTCATTTCTTCTACCAGTTCTGGTCCTGTGAGGACCTGATCCTTGGAGTCTGCCCAACAATACGTCGATCTGTAGCGTCTACTATAGAGCGCTTCATATGGAGCCATTTGTATGCTTGCCTGATAATTGTTATCGTAGGCAAACTCTGCCAAATGTAGGTACTTACTCCAGTTGCCTTTGAAATCAAGGACACACGCTCTTAGCATATCTTCTAGTATCTGAATAACCCTCTCAGACTGCCCATCGATCTGAGGATGGAATGCAGTGCTCATGGTGAGTCTGCTTCTTAGCTCTCTCTACAAACTCTGCCAGAACTGAGAGGTGAACCTTGAATCTCTGTTAGACACAATGGTCTTGGGAACACCATGGAATCTTACAATTTCCTTGACATATAACTCTCCAAGTTTTCCAACAGGATATGCAGATCGAATGGGTAGGAAGTGAGCTACCTTCATCAGGCGATCCACAATCACCCATACAGTATCTTTCCCTTTTTGACTCCTCGGCAGCCCGCTAACAAAATCCATTGCAATGTTATCCCACTTCCATTCTGCTATTGGAAGCAGTTGCAACATCCCTGAGGGTTTCTTGTGCACTACCTTCACTTGCTGACATATCAAACATGTAGAGACATATTGGGCTACGTCTCTTTTCATACCCCTCCACCAGTAGGTCTTCTTGAGATTTTGGTACATCTTGTCACCACTAGGATGCATCGTATACTTAGTCTGATGAGCCTTAACCAAGATGGTTCTTTTGCGCTGTCCATTACCCGGTACACAAATTCTATTCCCCAATCTTAGTATACCCTCTACATCAATTCTAAAGTCTATGTGCTTGCCTTGTTTAACACTTTCTATAAGATCTACAATCTACTTGTCACTTTTCTATTCGTTCCTAATCTAGTGTAGTAAGTCTGGTTGGCAAGTCATAGCATACAGGTACGCCTGTTTCTCATCTGATGAAATACCCAAGTTATATTCACTGATCAACTGGTACATCTGTCCTTTGTCCTCATCCTTCTTGCTAATTTTTTTGCTGAGTACATCAGCTACCACGTTGGCCTTGCTCGGATGGTAGTCCAGCTGAAAATTGTAGTCTTTCAAAAATTCTACCCACCTTCTCTGCCTCAGATTTAGTTCTTCCTGAGTATAAACATATTTCAGGCTCTTATGATCTGAAAATAGATCAAAGCTCTCCCCATAGAGGTAGTGTCTCCAGATCTTTAGAGCAAACATAATCGCTGCCAACTCTAGATCATGGGTAGGGTAGCTCCTTTCGTGGGTCTTTAATTGCCTTGAAGCATATGCTACTACCTTTCCCTCTTGCATCAATACTGCACCTAATCCAATTAATGAAGCATCGGTGTATAGAGTGTACCTCACACCATGAGTAAGCGTGACTAGAACGGGTGCTGAAGTCAACCTTTTCTTCAATTCCTGGAATGCTTGTTTGCACTTATAATTCTAAATGAATTTCTCTCCCTTTCTGGTTAACTTAGTCATTGGTCCAGCCAATTTTGAGAAATCCTGAATGAACTGGTGATAGTATCCAGCCAAACCCAGGAAGCTTCTAATTTTTGTGACCGTCGTAGGTTGCTTCCAGTTTGATACCGCCTCTACTTTCTCAGGATCTATTGATATTCCTTCTGCCAAAACCACATGGCCAAGGAACTTGACCCTTTTCATCCAAAACTCACACTTGCTGAGCTTGGCATATAGTTCATTTCTTCTCAATTCTTCCAAAACAATATGCAAATGCTCAACATGCTCAACCTCTGACCTAGAGTAGATCAGAATGTTATCCACAAATACCACGACAAATTAATCTATGTATTGTCTGAAGACTTTGTTCATCAGATCCATAAATGCAGCCAGTGCATTGGTCAAACCAAACGGCATCACGGTGAACTTGTCACACCCCGGCCCCCATGTCGGGCCTTTCGCAGCTCTACAGTCGAGCATCGCATGGCATTATAGCTCGGCGTGTGTGCCCGCCGGAGCGCCGGGACATGTAACTTGGTTCATTTTCCATTTCTATTCTGTTCAAGTCAAATAATTTCTTTTCTTTGTTCTTTCAAAACAAAACAATCTCTTACATGAGATTCATTGTCAAATAAACTTTCAATATGTGTTCAAATAACATTCAAAATTATATCATCGAAATTTCATAGGGAATAATACAGAAAATCAAAGTACCTGCGGAAGCTTTCAAATCTCTAAACATCCGTCTGAAATCATTGAATGCATCACTATTCATTCATAATATTTCAAATTATGAAATATTTGTTCAACATATACATAAATAAAATAATAGGCTCATAAGCCAAAGTTTTAAATAGTGTTTCATAATATAAAACAGTTCTATTTACACAAAATGATAATTAGCTAGGCAACATGCCCATGTTCAAAATACATAAACTCTGAAATAGAGTTCAAAATAAAACATCTCTGAAAAACTCTCCACCAGTCTCCAGGTCTGTCAATCCTCATTGAGCGCCAAGCCCATGATTACTTGAAAAATAAAAATGGGGTGAGCTTGAAAGCCCAGTGGATCTCTCCCACACATCACTAGCATTATACAGACCAGCATACAAAACATGCATACGGTTTCATTACATTAGGGCGTTTCAATCACTTAATTGGTTATTTCTGTCGATCCGTCTGAACACTGTCAGGAATTAACCGAAAGAGTGAACCACCCTCGGTATCCCCTTGTGATCCTGGACACAACCAGGCACGACATCTTTATCACATAGAAGTCTACCTCTTAAGACCACGATCCATGAAGATAAAGAAATCATACAGAAACTACTATGATCTCACAAATTCGAGGATCACACAACCACTCACAATTTGGCCCGATTTGGGGATACACATGATGACGCCCTGGTTACACCCTGATCATAATCAAAGTAATGCACCAACGGACCGTCCATCGCCCCGGTATGTGGAGTTATTAATAAACCATTAATCTTCTTTAGTTTTCCAAACATGAAATTCAAACCATACAGCATAACATGTACTAACCTATGCCAAACAAATCATATAAACCATTCAATAGACATTTCAACAATCATCACTCTAGAAAGCACATAACTGGGCATTAAGATGTCATGGAAATTATTCTGAATTAGTTCACACACTCCTAGCAGGATACTAAATACAAGAACATCGTGTTTTGCGTACAAAACCCGCATAATACTAGTGAACAAGGAAGTCCCGCCCACCTGTATATGCCAGACGAACCCTTGCCCCGTTCTTCAACACTCACCACTCGTCAAATCTGAAATCAACATTTACAGATTCAATCCTTCAAATCTCAAAAATCCTCAAACTACATCAATAACCATCATAGACATCAAATCTGGATCATTCATATCAAATTCCAAATAAAAGGGTTTTTTTTCAGAAGTTCAGATTTCTCATTTCACCGCATGAGTGTACAAAACTACATTTATTTCCTCCCAAATTCAAAATAGATCATATTTAAAACTAGTCATTACTTCAAAACACAAGCGGATAGAGAGTTATTACCTATCAAAGGATTTGCACCTTCAGAAATCCTCCAGATGATTTATAAAAATAATCTATGCGTCGAATCTAGCAAAATTCAGATTTCTCCTTTGCTTTCTCTTTTTTTTTTCTTTTCTCCTCTTTCCCTGGTTCATGCTCTGTGAATGAGATGAAGTGAAAACTCCCAAGCATTCTAGAAACATCAAGTATCACGCCCCATTTGAATAATTCCATAATTATCTCCCTATTATCTCTTGATTATCCTTATATTATCTCTTTATTATCCTTAAAGAAGTAAAAAATAAAGGCTCCTCAAAAGATGTCAAAAATAGTGGCTCATCATTATTTCTTTATTATCCTCACATTATCCCTTTATTATTCCCTTATTATCTCTATATTATCTCTTGATTATCCTTATATTATCTCTTTATTATCTTTAAAGAAGTCAAAAATAATGGCTCATCGTTATCTCTTTATTATCCTCACATTATCCTTTTATTATTCCCTTATTATCTCCCTATTATCTCTTGATTAACCTCATATTATCTCTTTATTATCCTCAAAGAAGTCAAAAATAGTGGTTCATCATTATCTCTTTATTATCCTCACATTCTCTTTATTATTCCCTTATTATCCCCCTATTATCTCTTGATTATCCTCACATTATCTCTTTGTTATCCTTAAAGAAGTCAAAAATAGTGGCTCATCATTATCTCTTTATTATCCTCACATTATCTCTTTATTATTCGCTTATTATCTCCTTATTATCTCATGATTATCCCCAAAGAAGTCAAAAATAGTGGCTCATAATTATCTCTTTATTATCTCACATTATCCCTTTATTATTCCCTTATTCATTGCCACCCCACATATTAATGCAAATATGTATGTATATTGCATTATTTACAATTCTACTTTAATTTAATTAATTTCTACACATTTATTTAAAACATGATTCATTTATTTTCTTGATTATATCATATTTAAAATAAATTTATTTTTGACATGTATACGTTATAAAAGTCCGGGTTATCTCTTGATTATCCTCATATTATCTCTTGATTATCCCTATTATCTCTTGATCATTCTCATATTATCTCTTTATTATCCTCAAAGAAGTCAAAAATAGTGGCTTATCATTATCTCTTCATTATCCTCGCATTATTCCTTTATTATTCCATAATTATCTCCCTATTATTTCTTGATTATCCTCATATTATCTCTTTATTATCCTCAAAGAAGTCAAAAATAGTGGCTCATTATTATCTCTTTATTGAGTTCAGAGTTTCCCGGCACAAAGGTTATTGAGTTCAGTGTTATTGAGTTCAAATTCGGACAGGTTGTGGTATCAGAGCTAAGGTTGTAACTCACAGGGAAAAAGATGATTCATCTGATACCAAGTTGTGGTATCAGAGCCCAGTTTGTAGAGTTGATGTAACAACCCACCGCCACCGCCACCGGGACCCACACCCACGTCATGGCACGTCATGGCATTGTTACTCACAAGGTACTATCCCCACCCCCTGGGATTTTATTTTGCCTCTGTGGAGTTTTGAACCCATGACCTAGGGGATAAGTACATTGTTCTTGCAAGAACAATGCCATGACAAGTACCCTGGGCTCAATGGTAGTGGATGTTGCAAGAACAATGTACTTATCCCCTAAGTCATGGGTTCAAAACTCCACGGAGGTGAAATAAAATCCCAGGGGGGGATAGTACCTTGTGAGTAACAATGTCATGACCAGTCATGACGTGGGTGTGGGTCCCGGTGGAGGTGGCGGTGGGTTGTTACAATAAAAATGCGCCTTTTTATTGTAACAACCGACTGCCACCGCCACCGGGACCCACACCCACATCATGGCTCGTCATGGCATTGTTACTCACAAGGTATTGTCCCCGCCCCTAGGGATTTTTGCTTCGCCTCCGTAGGATTTTGAACCCATGACTTAGGGAATAAGTACATTGTTCTTGCAACATCCACTACCATTAAGTCATTTAGCTCAATGGTAGTGGATCTTGCAAGAACAATGTACTTATCTCCTACGTCATGGGTTCAAAATCCCACGGAGGCAAAGCAAAAATTCCTAGGGGCGAAGACAATACCTTGTGAGTAATAATGCCATGACGAGCCATGACGTGCCATGACGTGGGTGTGGGTCCCAGTGGCAGTGGCAGTGGGTTGTTATAGTTGAGGGGTTGAGATTGACACTGAACGAATTTGATTCTATTAGAACAGAAATTTTTCACATAAAAAGAAAATTTTACCGGATTTGATTTTCATTGGAAGAGAATTTCTATCGGATTTGACTTTTGAAAAGTAGATAAAATGAATAGAACTCATTTACTAAGTGGATAGAAGTCTAGAAAAGATTTAGGTGATGTCAACATACTCAAGTTACCTATCACAATAGGACAAAAGTACTGTTGTGGCCCTGTAGGTCGAGCTCTACTTCGGTAGTGGCCCTGCAGGTTGAGCTCTATTCAGGAAAGGTCCAAGACTTGGGAGTGATGACATCACATAAAATTGAGATAGAGTTTAAACTTGGTAATTCAATAGATGAATCGACTAACCAAGTATTGAAACCCTAAGTCTTGGAAAGACCGAGTGTTGTTTTTGGGGTACAGTGGATCCAAATAAAAGTTGTTAGGATATAAGCTAGAGACTATTAATATGGTAACACACACTTGTTTTGGTCAGGACTCGATTCAGGAGGATCCTGTATTTCTGATTTCTATGTACTAGATGCATAGAGATTTAGAGGTATGGAGAAATCCTGGATTCGAAGAATGATGAACCATGTATGGTGAGTGATCAATTCTTGGCAGAACTTGTACGCACTATATTCTACTGGTATGGGATAGTCGCGTATGGTGGGTCTTGCGTCAGCCTTAAGGAGCGAGACACTTGCAAAATTGTAATAGGCAATGAATGGACTCTTTGGGAGAACTTGCACGCATTGTATTCTACTGGTGTGGGACGATCGCGTATAGTGGGTCTTGCGTCATCCTTAGAGACCAGGATTTGGCATAAATATACTAGCCATAATGGAACTTGGGTTCCATTATGCCAGCGTGCATTGTTTGATTTTTTGTTGGGTGTTTGTGTGTGATATATATATAATATACTCTTTTGAGTATTGTTATCTGAATTCCTGTATCCAGAAACAAATAAAATGTTGTCCACTTAGAAGTATAAACTCTAGGCCACAGGAACCTCGAAAACCTAGAGACATGAACTTAGATTCACAGTATCCAAATTGAAGTAGAAAGGCAGTATGCTATTTTCAAATTATTAAAATTTTCTGCTTCAATATGAATAAATTGTTGGATACTGAAAGTGGAATTCTGAATTGTAGATAATGTCAAGAGGAAGAGGACGAGTTAGACCTCATCGAGGTATGGTCAGGGAGGCAGCTAGTGATGAGCCAGCTCAGAGAGATGAGGGTGTTACAGGGACAACTGTACCTATTGCTATTACTGTGTCACTAAATGTACTAGTAGATATGATACAAAGAGTAGTGGATCGAGCCATGATGAGCTGGTATTCGACAGATTCCTTACAGCATCCAGTCTAGCCTCCAGCACTGGTACAGCTACCAACACCATCTCCAGTATTGTCAGATCCCGTGATACCAGCATCGGTACCATTAGAACACCCAGCAAAAACTTTGAGTAGATCTGCTAGCTATGACAAGGAGTAGAGAGACCTAGTGATAGAGTTTTCAAAGCTGCGTCCTAGTTCTTTTGAGGGCTTAGCAGATCATGTGGCAGCAGATAGATGGTTCATTAAGACGGATAAGCACCTGACGGTGATGGGGGTGACAGGACCCAGGAGATTAGCATTGGCGGTGCATCAGATGGTAGGGCCAGCCTACCATTGGTGGCGGATGATCATGAGTGATCCCACCATCAACGAGTCAACCATGTCTTGGGATGAATTCAAGACATTGTTTTATGAGACTTTCTTCTCATCAACACGGAGGGCTCAGCTACGATAAAAGTTTAGTAGACTGAAGCAGAGGACCATGACAGTCTTCGAGTATGAACATAAATTTACCGAGCTGTCTAGGTTTTGCCCAGAGGTGATTATGGACGAGCAATAGAAAACTAACAGATTTATTGAGGGCCTAAGACTTGATATCAGGAAGTTGATCACACCGTTGAGACTGGTTACCTTTAGAGAGGTAGTTGTGAGGGCACAGTTTGTAGAGAAAGATTTGGAGTTTGAGCAGTCTCTGAGGTGTAGACAGAAGAGACCACATCCAGATCAGACTTCAGGAGCCCCACAACAGAGATGGGGTAGACAGCAATCATTTAGAGCACCTACTAACCGTAGTAAGACTTTAGCTACCAGATAGCATCAACAGCAGACTGTACTGGATCAGACGATAATTGAACAGAGAGAGCAGGCTATGAGGCTAGGACATTTTTTCGTATGCAGACAGCCATAACATGTAGCCAGAAGTTGTTCTATTAGGGCATCAGCCTCAAATTAATAGCAGCTAGTGCAGGGACAGATTAGCCGCCCACAGTAGAGGCAGTAAACACATTCTTAGATGTGACAGAGAGACTAGGTCAGACTGTATGCAGCAGACACACAGACAGCTCTCACTCCTGCAGTGGAAGGTACATTTTTGTTGTTTAGTGTTGCTGTACATGTGTTGTTTGATTCTGGTGCCATGAGATCTTTTATTTCTGAGAAGTTAGTGAATAGATTGAGGTTGATTACAAAACCATTGGCTATACTATTGGATGTGATCACGTCAATAGGCGAAACTGTGAGTTTGGGGAAGTACTGTGGAATTGAACTCAGATTCGGAGACCAACTGATTCTAGTTGATCTCTACTTACTCCATTTTGGTGGCTATGACGTGATATTGGGAATGGATTGGTTGACCCAATATCAGGCACAGATAGATTGCCAGAAGAGGCGAATCACCGTAAGGTTGCCATCTGGGAAGATATTGAGGATAGATGGGGATATGCAAAGGTTGCCTAAGAGCCCGATGCTAGCACTATTATATTCTATTAAACAAGAGGAGGACTTCAAGCAATTGCTAGATGAGGATGCAGAAGGAACCATAGATATTCAGAGGATTCCTATGGTACGAGAATACATAGAGGTGTTTCCAGAGGATCTACATGGGCTTCCACCGCATAGGCTGGTATAGTTCAAGATTGAGTTGCATCCCGGCATCAACCCCATCGCTATTCCACCATATAGAATGGCACCCGTGGAGTTGATTGAGCTAAAGACTCAGTTGGATGAGCTTTTGGCGAAGGGATTCATCAGACAGAGTGAGTCGCCATGGGGAGCTCCACTACTGTTCGTAAGGAAGAAAAATGGATCTATGAGACTGTGTATAGACTACCAGAAGCTGAATCATGTTACTATCAAGAATAAATACCCACTGCCTAGGATTGATGACCTTTTTGATCAGCTCAGTGGAGCATAGTATTTTTCTAAGATAGATTTAAGGTCAGGGTATCATCGGCTACGGATTCGAGAGTCAGATATACAGAAGACAACTTTCAGGATGCGGATGGCCACTTTGAGTTCACAGTCATGCCATTTAGCTTGACTAATGCTCCAGTCGCATTCATGGATCTGATGAATAAAGTTTTTAGCCAGTCCCTTGATTAGTTTGTCATAGTATTTGTTGATGACATTCTAATATATTCCCGTTCAGAGTCTGATGTTAGCTGCATAGCAGACTAATTATATTTTAGGTATTTTATGTATAATATGCATTAGTGTAATGAAAAATTTAGAGTAGTTGCTTATGTTTAGTATAATATGCATTTAGAGCATTGCTGCATCATTTTAGCATGATTTAATGTTATTTCTAACATTTTTATATGAATATAATGCCCGAGAAAGGTTTTCAATG
>JAJIYU010007335.1:0-19388 GCA_030144865.1 Tinospora cordifolia | reverse complement strand
AGTTTTAGATTTTAGAAAGTTTATATTTATTTAGGGTTTCCTTTTTAATGTAAGGGCATGTTGCCCAATTTTGATTTAGACTTCCGCTGAAAATTAGAATTTTAATCTCTTTTGATTGTGTACTTTCTTTTTTTTTAATTAATAAAAAGTTTGATTTTTCTTTATCTCCTAATATTGTCTTGTATTTATGAAAAGATATATTCTTTAAATCACTCATAGACATGAGATATTGAAAAATGGAATGTGAAGTGTGTGTCACTTGTAAAGTAGCATGGACCCAACCTACATATTGGTTAAGTCCACTGTCAAAAAGAACGGTGGTTAGGTCCAACACTCAAATCAAAGAAACATGGGGGGCATTCCGAATGTGTGAACTAATAAGGCAACCAAGCATAACAGCTAGGGTTTGCACATTTGCCACTTTTCATTTTGGTTCCATTTACGTGTGGCGCACAAGGGAGGGCAATTTAGCCAACTTGCATCGAGATTCCCTTTAATTTTGGTGCCATGGATGGTTTCTATTTTGTGAGACTTCTAATTTGGTTCGTGTGAGCATAAGGGCGCGACCAAGGTTTGCTTGTGGAGCACACATTATATTTTTAAAAACTCCTAATTGTGGCACACAAACTCTCACAATAGTTGGTGTAGGGTTTTGTAACGCCCCAGAATTTTACAAGTGCGTACATGTCGCAAGTGAGAATGAAATAAAATATTAATTTTAGAAAAATGAGAACTCAAAATAAATTAACAAAAAAATAAATAAATAAATCAAAATAAAAATTAAATAAATAATAGTTTTTACAAAAAATAAAAATAAATAAATAAAAATATATAGATTTTAGAATTGATAAGGCTTTTGAAAAAATAATAAAATAATAATTAAATGAAAATATGAATTTTAGAATTTATAATGTGTTGGAAATAATAATAATAATAATAATAAATGAAAATCTAAGAGTTGGTTGGTAAAAGAAAATAAAAGTTAGTTGGTGAAATACATTGGTAGATTAAAAATCTAAGATTATTTTGAAGGGAAAAAGGATTAAATATTGGCTGATTGAGAGGAAAATAAATAAATAAAGAAATATGAAGCTTGCGTTGGTGCGATGGCACGAATATTGTGAAAACAAAAATTAATCAAAATTTAATTTCATGTGTACACGCTTCTTTTTGAAAAAAATAAAAACGAACAATAATTAATTAGAGAGAAACTTGTTTCGAGCTCTAGAAAAAAAATAATATAGATTGCTTGATCAAAAACAATAATAATTAAAAATAAATAAAATGGAATGAAATAAAACACAAAGGAAAGCTTGTTCTTCAAGATCATTGGATTGAAAAAAAAATAAAGAAATAAAAAGATTTTTGAAAACTTGTGTTTTTAGTTTTTGGACCAAAGTTAACTGAAACAAATATATATATATATATGTATGTATGTATGTATGTATGTATGTATATATAAGGTAATAAAAGAAAATCTGAGTTTAGATTTTATAAAAAAAAGGGAAATCTAGAAATCTAAAGGCCGAACCAGAAATTTTTGATTTAGCGGTGGAAAAATGGATCGATTAGGCGGCGGAAATGGTTGAAATCTCTGGATTAAACGAATCAAAAATATGGATTTGGGGAGGTTAGAGTTGAAGAACCGAACAAAGGGTCTGAAACAGGAGTGATTTTCTAGTTCGTGGTAGGAAAATAGAGCAAAGAAATCTAAAACTTGGTGATTCAAATTTTTCTAGTTTGATCTTCTGATTTTGGGCAAATAGCTGAATGAAAAGAAGAAGGAATTTTAGTCTTGAAATATCTGTTGCAACAAGTTTTGTTTGGGCAAACTAAAGTGAAGAGGAAACAGGGTTGGCTATAAAGAATGGAAAAACAGAAGATTCTGGCGGGCTTGCTAGTTGTGCATGATGAGTATTCAAATTTGGGGCGGATTGTTTGTGTGCTATGCGTTTTGAATTGGATATGTGATTGGAGCAAGAACACGAAGAAACTAATCTTGCTGGTCATGAGGTGTTGTTGGACCAAGGAAGAAGAAAAACTACAGCTGTTGGTTGTTGCCATGCTAGGCATGAAATGGGTTTGTTGCACGTGTTTGAATGCTGGCCGACGTATGTGTGGATGACGACCATGAAACACAATCGAAAAAACCAGAAAAATTCTAGTGTTGCTGTCACGGGTCCTTGAAGAACAAAAATAGAGGGGTAGCTGGATTTTGATGTGAGGATTTTGATTTGGGGGTCTTGCGATTTGAGCAAACAAATTTTTGGTTTTATTTTGTAATTGTGGGTGTGTTAAAATAGAAGGAAGAAGGAGCTGATGGGTGTGCATGTAGTTTAATTTCGGTTTGCTTGTACATTTCTTTTGAGGATGAAGCTGAACATGATTTGGGGAAAAATCTGGTTTGGTGTGTTTCTAAAGAAGTCAAACGTGAGGTTGAAATGAAGAACAAACATGGAATGTGTTACTGGTCATGATTTGTTTTAAAGAGATTTTATGATTTGGATTTTTGGCTTGTTGATGTACGTGATTCATGAACTAGAGGAAGAATGTGAAGAACGATTGAATAAGAAAAATTTGATTTTGTTGAACTGAAACCGTGAAGAAGAAGAGGACTAGCGCGTTGATGCTGCAGTGTGTCTGTGGGGAGGAAGCAGTAGCAGTTACTGTTGTTGACGTCACTTGCGCGAAGAAGACGATGCGAGATCTTTACATTTTGGAGTATCGAATAGCTCAAAGGAAAGCAAGGGAGCCCTGAAAGTTGCAGAATCAAGTGGGTGTGATTTTCTTGCTCATATGTATTATATGGATTTAAAATTCAAATCATTTATTGGAATAGTTTTAGGTTATTAGAATTTTTTCAAGAAATTGATTGAAATTGTTTGGTATATTTGAATGATGTATGATGAATGATTATTTAATTTTTGCATGCATAAATAGGAAAACATGCACTTAGACTTCATCATTTATTCATGTAAACTGTCATTTTAAATAACATGCATTATTTAATTAATTTTCTATTATATTTTGATGTTTGGTGTGATTGAATTTGATTGTAAAACTAAAATAAGACGAAGGATTATTAAGGATCCACGTACTAGTGCGATCGACGAGCTTGAAGCAAATCGAGGTAGTATATCCTAGGGACCACCGCTTGAGATTGCAGAGCTAGAAGGCAGATCGTAGGTATTCCCAACCTTTAGCTAGCCTGCAACAGCTATAAGTCTTTGGGGGATGGTACGAGCTGTAGTAAGTACACTCGCTTACGCTATGATATCATGAGTTGTGACATGACTAATTTTTTATGGTATTCAATACTTTTTATGATTAGACGAGATCACAGGGAATACTGAGAGGTATCTCAATCCTCTTCTAGTCCCAAACTTTGATCAAATCTAAATGAATGTTTGAAACGCCTAATGTTTGAATGTGTCTGTAATGTTTTGGATTTTCATCGGTATAATGCGTATGATGTGTATGAATGATCCACTGGGCTTTCGAGCTTACTCTTATTTTATTTTTCAAGAATACTTGGATGTAGTGCACAACAATCTACGTCAAAAGACTTTCACTCTTGATTGGACACCTCATGGGGGAGGTCGTCCGGGATAGAAGGCTTTAGAAGTTGTATCTTATTTACTTAATCATAGCAGAATTGCCAGTATAAATTTTCATTTGAGTTTAACTTAATTGTTTTACATTTATTTATTTTATTTTGGATTTTCAATCAATCATATTATTATACGATATTATATATATTTAACAGCTATTGTTTTAATAAAAGTTCTGCTACAAAATTTTTGTTGCATGATTTATGATTTGCGATTAGTGACTTATGATTTAAAATTTGTAATTCAGATTTAAATTTTGTTCTATCTAATTGTTGAAAATCGGTGAACAAAATGGAAAATTATTTTAATATCTTGTTTTGTGAGAAATATATTTTCATGTATTTCTTTGCAAACTATCCGACTAAAATTTGAATTTGAAAGAAAAATGATTTTGACAGAAAGAAAATTTTTAATAGCATTCTGATTCTCAACGGACGACGATTCATAGTACTTGATGGGACGTCTAATTGAGAATCGGGGTGTTACAAATATGGTATTAGAGCCCAGTATTATGATACACTGGGATAGACTTGATTTTCATTGGATTTGATTTTCACTGATAAATGAATTTCTCATTTGATTTCATTTCTTCGACAAAGGATTTAAACAAATGGATAGGATTTGGTTTCACTAGAATTGGGTTTTAAACTTAATTTCGAAAACCACTCAATGATGCCAACATATTTAAGTACTATTATTGATGTGGCCTAAGTAGAGGTAGTGATCCCTGATAGTTGACCTTCTTTAAAGATAAAGGTCCCTGAAGGGCTGATCTAGTTAGATCTTCTTCTTTGAAAGTATATACTAGAAGGTTGACCTTTACGTTGACTAAAGGTCCTAGAAGGTTTTATTATTATTCTGAAAGGTCCAAGATGACAGTACTTGAAATGGATAGTATCATGAGAAATAATTGCATAAAAATGGTTAGGTGTCAACTAGGTGGCTAGAAGTTTAGGAAAAAACTAGGGTGATGCCCACGTGCTTGAGTTCACAGTCGCAGGTCTGACTCGAGTACTGGTAGGCGTCCTTGAGAGTGTGATGTCTATACGGGATAGACATTCCAGATGGTTTGACTTCTACTTTGGAAAGACATCCTTGAGGGTCGATGCCTACACAAGAAAGATCCAAAACTTGAGACGGGGGTGTTACATAGAAGTTTTATGAAGTCAAACTTGGAAATCCTACTGAAGGATATACTAGCCAAGTGAAGTAATGATACCCTAGGTCTAGGTAGAGATCGAGTGTTGTCTCGAGAGTATAGTGTATCATAAATAAATTAAAAGCTTTTAGGATATAGGTTAAAGACTAATAGCATGTTTGAATTTGGTCAGGACCTGAGTCTCGGAGGATCATGTATCTCTGGTCTCAATGTAGGGTAGGGTGCATAGGGATTTGGGGTTACGGAGGAATCCTTGATTCAGAGAATGACGGACCATGTTTTTTGAGTGATCAATTTCTTTGGCTGAACTTGTACGCACTGTATTGTACTAGGATGGGGCGGTACAGTATGGTGGGTCTTGCATCAGCCTTAGAATACGTCTGTGGGTGCATTGTTGCGCTATTTTTAACCAAGGGCCCAGTTAAAAATGGTGGGACAGTTGCAATCATGGATATCGAGACACTTGCACCATTGTTTGTGTGTAATGTAATTATGGGTGGAAGTCTGTGTGGAAGGGCGAATGTGCAATGGGGCACACGGACATGGAAGCACAGATGGAAGCTTGGGGTTGTATTATGCTAGCGTGCATTATTTGCTTGATTGTTGTGTGATTAATTGTAATGTATATAATGTACTTATTTGAGTATATACCCAAACTCCTGTACCCAAAAATAGACAAAATGTTGTCGATTTCAAAGCATAAACCTCTAGACCACTAAAACACATCGAGAACCTAGAGACAATGCACCTAGAGTCATAGTAGCATGATAATGAGAAGGGCATAGGTGGGTTATTAATCATAAGAATAGGTCATTAAATCGTTTGTGATAAAGGGAAGTGTGTTTCATCATAATTAAAATTATTAGGTTCTAAACCAAATGTTTAACTTTTAAATAGCGTTGAGAGGAAAATAACACAAGATGAGGGTAGAGTCAAACCATAATAGAAAAAGTGATATTAGAGGTCACTCTCATAATTGTGGGCAAGTAGTGAAAACACTGTAGCTAACTGTGATACCATAGCTACCAATACTGACGTAGCCAGAGATTTCATTTCTACCACAGGCTCATCAGGAGGCCGGATCTCCCAATATAGTGTTACTGATTGGGTTAGTCAATTAGGAGAAAGAGTAGCAAGAGTTGTTGATTAAATTTCAAAAGCTGTGACCCAATCCATGTGAGGGAGATTGTAGTGAGAGCATAAATGATAGAATATGATAATAAGATAAGTGCCTACTTGAGCCATCTATGTCAGAACATTAATTCAAAAGCTACACTTATACACCACACAAACTGCCATACCATATGATGAATGAAAACAAAAATGTCTAAACAACTCAAATCCATCCCAGGTAAGAACATACATCAGATTAATTGTAAACTTCCATATCTCTTTTATGAAAATGTTATAGATGTCCCACATGATACCTTGTTAGAATATCACAATTCTTGTATTAAATTTTGCTAGAATTTGTGAATTTACAGTTCTTCTTACCGTTGACTTGCAAAGAAAGCTATTTTCTTAATCTTTCCACTGAAAATAGGACATACATTATGGAACTACTCAATATGTAAAAGACTTGAAGGAATTTTAATCAATTATTATGAAATGCTTCCAAAGGAGCAACAAACTCACGTCATTTATTATTGCAAGATGATGAATCTAATGTTAGTGGATACATACACTGGATGTCTCCCTCAATCTGATGAATGGGATCTAGCTGAAGATGGAAGTATCCTATACTTAAGATTAAAGTAGCGCAGCGAAAGCATAATGGGCTAGTGAAAAATGTAGATCGATTGACAACACTAGTTAACTTGATTCAAATTTCGATAACAAAATTTTATTTAACGAGGGTAGATTGTAATACCCCAGAATTTTACGAGCACGTACACATCACGAATGAAAATAAAATAAAATATTAATTTTTTTTAAATGAGAACTCAAAATAAATTAACAAAAAATTAAATATAAAAATAAAATAAATAATAGTTTTACAAAAAATAAAATAAATAAATTGAAAATATAGACTTTAGAATTAATAAGGCTTTAGAAAAAATAATTAAATAATAATTAAATGAAAATATGAATTTTAGAATTTATAATGTGTTAGAAAATAATAATAATAATAATAATAATAATAAATAAATAAATAAATAAATAAAAATCTAAGAGTTGGTTGGAAAAACAAAATAAAAGTTAGTTGATGAAATATATTGGTATATTAGAAATCTACGATTCTTTTGAAAGGAAAAAATTAAATATTGGTCAATTGAAAGGAAAATAAATAAATATGATGCTCGTGTAGGCATGATGGCACGAATGGTGCGAAAACAAAAATGAATCAAAATCTCACCTCTTGTGTACATGCTTCTTTTCAAAAAAAAATAAAAACATAAAATAATTAATTAGAGAGAAGCTTGTTTCAAGCTCTAGAAAAAAATAATATAGATTGTTTGATTGAAAATATAATAATAATTAAAAATAAATAAAATGAAATGAAATAAAACACAAAGGAAAGCTTGTTACCTGAAAAAAAAAATTTATATATATATATATATAAGGTAATAAAAGAAAATCCGAGTTTAGATTTTATTAAAAAAAGGGAAATCTGGAAATCTGAAGGCCAAACCAAAAATTTCTAGTTTGGTGGTGGAAAAATGGATCGATTAGGCGGCGGAAATGGTGGAAATCTCTGTATAAAACAAAGCAAAATTATGGATTTGGGGAGGTTAGAGCTAAGGAACCAAAAAAAAGGGGCTGAAACGAGAGTGATTTTTTGGTTCGTGGTAGGAAAATAGAGCAAAGAAATCTGAAATTTGGTGATTCAAATTTTCTAGTTTGATCTTCTGATTTTGGGTGAATAGCTGAATGAAAAGAAGAAGGAATTTCAATCTTGAAATTTCTGTTGCAACTAGTTTCGTTTGGGCAAACTGAAGCGAAAAGGAAATAGGGCTGGTTGTGAAGAATGGAAAAACAAAAAATTTTGGTGGGCTTGCTAGTTGTGCGTGATGAGTTTTCAAATTTGGGGTGAATTGTTTGTGTGTTGTGCATTTTGAATTGGATATGTGATTGGAGCAAGAACACGAATAAACTAACCTTGCTGGCCGTGAGGTGCTGTTGGACTGTAGGAGAAGAAAAATTGCATCTACTGGTTGTTGTCATGCTGGGCGTGAAATGGGTTTGTTGAACGTGTTTGAATGCTGGCCGAGGTATGTGTGGATGATGACCGTAAAGCACCACCAAAAAACTAGAAAAATTCTAGTGTTGCTATCACAGGTCCGTAAAGAACAAAAAATAGAGGGGTGGCTGGATTTTGATGTTAGGATTTCGATTTGGGGGTTTTTTGATTTGGGCAAACAAATTTCTGGTTTCATTTTGTAATTGTGGGTGTGTTAAAACACAAGGAAGAAGGAGCTGATTGGTGTGTATGTAGTTTAATTTGGGTTGGCTGGTACATTTTTTTTTTAGGATGAAGCTGAACGTGATTTGGGGAAAAATTTGGTTTGGGGTGTTTTTGAAGAACACGAACATGAGGTTGAATTGAAGAACGAAGATGGAATGTGTTACTAGTCGTGATTTGTTTGAAAGAGATTTTTAGATTTGGATTTTTGGCTTGTTGATGTATGTGATTCATGAACTAGAGGAAGAATGTGAAGAATGATTGAGTAAGAAAATTTTGATTTTGTTGAACCGAAATCGTGAACACGAAGAGGAATAGCACGTTGATGTTGTAATGTGTGCGCAGGGCGAAGCAGTAGTAGTTATTGTTGTTGACATCACTCGCGCGAAGAAGACGATGCGAGATCTTTACATTTTAGGGTATCGAACAGCTTGAAGGAAAACAAGAGAGCCCTGAAAGTTGCAAGATTAGGTCGGCATTATTTCCTTGCTAATACACATTATATGAATTTAAAATTCAAAGCATTTGTTTGAATAGTTTTAGGTTATTAGAATTTTATTAGGAAATTGATTGAAATTGTTTCGTATGCTTGAATGATATGTGATGAATGATTATTTAATTATTGCATGCAAGAATAGGAAAACATGCACTTAGACTTCATAATTTATTCATGTAAACTATCATTTCAAATAGCATGCAGTATTTGATTAATTTTCTATTGTATTGTGTGATGTTTGGTGTGATTGAATTTGATTGTAAAACTAAAATAAGACTAATGATTTATTAAGAATTCATGTACCGTTGCGATTGACGAGCCTGAAGCAGATCAAAGTGGTATCTCCTAGGGACCACCACTTGAGATTGATGAGCTACAAGGCAGGTCGTAGGTATTCCCAACCTTTAGCTGGCTTGCAATAGTTAGAAGTATTTGGGAGATGGTACGAGCTGCGATAAGTACACTCTCTTAGGTTGTGATATCATGAGTTGTGACATGACTAATTTTAGGTGGTATTTGAGACTTTCTATGATTAGACACGATCACGGGGAATACCGACAGGCATCTCAACCCTCTTTCAGTCTCAGACTTTGGCAAAAACTAAATGAATGTTGAAACGCCTAATGTTTGAAAGTGTTTGTAATGTTTTGGATTTGTTCTGAATAATGCGTGTGATGTGTAGAAATCATCCACTGGGCTTTTGAGCTAACTCCCATTTTATTTTTCAGGAACACTTGGACGTAGTACACAACAGTCCACATTAGAATGCTTTCACTCTTGATTGGACACCTCATGGGGGAGGTCATCCGGGATAGGACGCTTTAGAAGTTATATTTTATTTACTTAATTGTAACAAAACTGCAAGTATAAATTTTCATTTGAGTTTAATTTCATTGTTTTACATTTACTTATTTTGTTTTGGATTTTCAATCGACCATATTATTATCTAATATTCTCTATGTTTAACAGTTATTGTTTTAGTAGAAGTTTTGCTAAAGAATTTTTACTACGTGATTTATGATTTGCGATTAGTGACTTATAATTTGTAATTTGTAATTCTGATTTAAAATTTGTTTTATCTAACTATTAGAAATCGGTGAACAAAATGGAAAATTATTTTAATCTCTTATTTTGTGAGAAATATATTTTCATGTCTATTTCTTTGTGAACTATCTGACTAAAATTTGAATTTCAAAGAAAAAAGATTTTGACAGAAAGAAAATTTTCAGTAGCATTCCCATTCTCAACGGGCGACGACTCATAGTACTTGACGGGACGTCTGATTGAAAATAGGGGTGTTACAGGTTTCTTGCCTCATTGGACTTTTTGGTGTGTATCGAAATGGGTGTACATGATCGTGTCATGCTAGTATCATCACCCATTTGACTTGCACATGCTTAGGGGGTTCATCCATTTTTAGGTCCACCTGAATTTAATAAAAAATCATATCTCATGTTTGGCAAGGATTTTAGGCCCTTAGCACCCATTTTTGGATTCACATGAAATCAATAAAAATTCATAACTTCTATTTGGCTAAGGTTCTCTCCATTTTTTTCGTAATTTAGATTCCGCTGAAGTATATTAGGCAAATGAACCCTTAACTGCACAAATGAGATGAATTCCAAATGCCTAGATCAGTTGGACGATTTATTTCATTTCTGGTTTTCAATTTTGATTCCCCTAAGGGGTTTTTGAGCAATTAAACTGTCTAATTGATCCTTGAAATGAATTGGTCTCATTTATCCTTATAATTTAATCATTTCCTTTCATTTAGTACAAATTTTTTAGGGTATCACAATCTGCCCTCCGTAGAAAAAAATTTGTCCTTGAAATTTGTACATATTTAGGGGTTCCTAGTGCACAGCTGTGGGTACTTAGTTTTCATTTTGCTCTCCAAGTCCCAAGTAGCTTCTTTCATTGCATGATGCTTCCATAGTACCTTAACTAAGAGAATGTCCTTAGTTCTCTGGTTCTATACCTTGTGATCAAGGATTCTAACTATCATTTTCTCGTATGTGGCATCATCCTGGATGTTTACTTCATCATAGTGGATAATGTGAGAGGGATCTAGTTCATACTTTCTCAGCATCGATACGTGGAACACATTGTGAGCTAAGGTCGTTCGGTTTGGTGGATCCAACTCATAAGCTCATTCTCCAATTCTTTTAAGTATCTTAAAGGGTCCAACAAATTTGGGTGATAGTTTCCACTTAAATCTAAACCTCTTGATGCCCTTCTGAGGACTTATCATTAGAAATACCTTGTCACCCACTTGAAACTCGAGGGGTCTCCTTCTCTTGTCAGCATAGCTCTTCTGATTACTCTAAGCTGCATCCAACCTCTTTCGTATCAGTTTGACTTGGTTGTTCATTTCTTCCACCAAGTCTATCTCAATAAGTATATGATCTTTAAGTTTAGCCCAACAGGTTGGTAATCTACATGGCCTTCCATAAAGAGCCTCATATGGAGTCATCTTAATATTTACTTGATAACAATTATTCTAGGCAAACTCTACTAAGGGCGGGTAATTACTACAGTTTTCTTTAAAGTTAAGGACATAAGACCTTAACATGTCCTCTAAGGTCTGGATAAGGATCTCAGATTGCCCATCTGTCTGAAGGTGAAAAGTAGTGTCATGGTGAGTTTAGTGCCCAACTCCTTCTATAGACTCTGCTAGAACTAAGAAGTGAAACAAGAGTCTCAATCAGATACTATCATTGTGGGTACACCATGCAGCCTTACTATTTCCATCACAAAGAGTTCCCCCAACTTTCTGATTTAGTCTGTGGAACTAATTGGCATAAAATGAGCCACTTTAGTGAGACGATCCACAATCGCCCAAACAATGTCTTCTCCTTTCTAATTCCTGGGCAAACCACTGACGACGTCCATGGTAATGTTTTCCCACTTCCATTCAGGGATAGGGAGTGGTTGTAACATTCCAAAGGATTTTCAATGTTCTATTTTTACTTATTGATAGGTCAAACACTAGGTAACATGCTTAGCCACATCTTTCTTCTTTCCTCTCCACCAGTAAGTCTTTATGAGGTTTTGATAGATCTGATGTCCACATGAATGCATCGTATACTTGGTCCGATGAGCCTCATCCAGTATGGTCTGTTTACTTTGTCCATTTTGGGGCACACAGATCCTCTCACCAAGTCTTAGGGTATTCTCAGCATCTAACCTGAAGTCATTATGCTTACATTGTATAACTCCTTCTATCAGAATAATGAGCCATTTGTCTTACCTTTGCTCATCCTTGATCTAGTGCAGAAGATCCAATTGGCAAGATATGTTGTAGATATAGGCTCACTTTTCATTTAAGCTTACACCCAACCTAAAGTCTTCAATCAACTGGTACATCTAGCCCTTTTCTTCCTCTTCCTTATTGAACTTTTTATTAAGGCATTGACCACCACATTGCCCTTCTTTGGATGGTAATGTAATTGAAAATTATAGTCTTTCAAGAACTCCGTCCATCTCCATTGCCTAAGGTTCAACTCTTTCAGTGTGAAGATGTACTTCAAGCTCTTGTGATCCTTAAACAAATCAAATTTTTCACCATAAAGCTAGTGTCTCCAAATCTTCAAGGCATCTGCAATGGCTACTAACTCTAGGTCATGAGTAGGGTAATTCTTTTCAGGGACCTTCAATTGTCCAGAAGCATAAGCGAGTACTTGCTTTTCTTGCATAAGACTGCTCGTAGTCCACTCAATGAAGCATCCGTATGCAGGATATAAATGACACATGAGTTGGAGTGGCTAAGATAGGGCCAAAGTCAATCTCCTTTTTAGTTCTTAGAATGATTATTCGCACTTCTTATCTTAAGTGAATTTAATGCCTTTCCTGGTTAACTTGGTCATAAGTTCTGCTAGTTTGGAGAAGTCTTGGATGAATCTCTTATAGTATCCCCCCTAAGCCTGAGAAACTCCTAATCTCTGTATCTATCTTTGGTTGTTTCTAGTCCATAACAACTTCTACCTTCTCTATATCTATAGAGATGCCTTACGCTGAAGCTAAGTAACCAAGGAACTTGACCATCTTCATCCAAAATTCACACTTGCTGAATTTGGCATACAATTGGTGTCTTCTATGGTTCTCCAACACTATCTACAAGCATTCTAAGTGTCCAACTTCTGACTTAGAGTAAATCAGGATGTCGTCCATGAATACCACCACAAACTAGTCAAGGTATTTTCCAAAAACTTGGTTTATTAAATCCATGAATGTTGTTGGGGCATTGCTCAAACTAAAGGGCATCACAATGAACTCAAAGTGTCCATATCTTGTTCTGAAGGTTGTCTTATATATATCGGACTCCATGATTCTCAACTAATGATAGCCTAACCTAAGATTAATCTTTGAGAAATGAGTAGCTCCTCTCAATTAATCAAATAGGTCATCAACCCTTGTTAGAGGGTACATATTCTTCACTGTAGGTTGGTTCAACTTTTGATAGTCCACACATAGTCACATGAAACCATTTTTCTTCTGCATGAACAGTATAAGAATTTCTTAGTGTAACTCACTCGACCTGATGAACCCTTTCTCCCTAAGTTCGTCTAGTTGAGACTTCAACTCGATCAGTTACATTATAAGGAGGTATGGCTATAGGGTTGGTTCCAGAGTAAAGTTTAATCCTAAACTCTAATTCTTTAATTGGTGGTAGTCTAGGTAAGTCATTTGGGAATACGTCTTCGTACTCACTAACAATTGCTATATCTTGGACTTTCTTCAGTTGAACAGGTTCTTTTTAGAGAGTTCCTCAAACTCATTCTTCTGCCTTAAGTAGTTCATCGTGACTAAGGTTGGACTCATCAGTAGTCTTTGCATATCTCCATTGATTCTATAGGTTTTCCTAGAAGGTAAGGTTATGGTCACTCGTCTCTTAGGACAATCTATCTGAGCTTGGTACTGGTTTAACCAATCCATCCCCAAGACTACATCATAGCCATTAAAAGGTAAAGTACATAGATCAACTATTAAGAATTTATCCCCAAATCTTAGGTCACAATTACATATTCTTTTTGAAGTAGCAGTGGTTCCTATTGGTGTGGACATATTCAAGGTTATGGGTAGTATTTTGGTCACAAGTTGTAACCTACTAGCTAGTTTCTCAAAAATAAATGATTTTGAGGCACCCGAGTCAAACAATAGTTTCAAAACAACATTGAATAATAGGACTATAGCCTCCACTGTAGGGACTTGATCTTCCTGAGTCTCAATAGCAAACATTCTTGCCTAGTTCTAACCACGGCATTGGCGTTCTATTGTTGTTACCGGACTTGAGGACGACCGTTCTGACCTTCTCCTCGAGTGTTTTGCTATTGTTGGGGAGCCTGAGTTAGTGCAGTTGGGCAATTTTTGGCTATATGGCCTCTCTGCCTACACACATAGCACAGTCTTTGTCTCCTTGCTTGCTCCTTAGATTGGTCGTTATTCAACCCCTATTTTTGTGGTTCCTTCCCACCACTCTTGTTTTTTTTTGTGCCCCTTGATCTCTTCATTCTCGGGCTTCTTGTTCTTCCCCTTCAACCTTTGTTCAAGGTTGAGCTCGCATTCTAGAGTTAGAGCTTTTTCCAAGACGTCTCTGTACATCTTTAGGCCCAGAGTCCTTACTATCTTTCAGTTCTCCATCCTAAGACCCTATGCAAAACAATTAGCCTTCATTTTGTCTTCTGTAACTAGTTCTAGCAAGAATTTGGCCAATTCAGTGAACTTTCTTTCATGTTCAGCTATAGTCAAGTCCCTCTGATTTAGCCGAACAAATTCTTCTTGTAGCTTACTCAATGTTGCTTTAGGAAAAAACTTTTCGTAGAAAATCTTCGTGAACTTTTCCCACCTCATAGCTTCAACATTTGTATTAGGGTCCATCTTCATCATTTGCGACCAACTTCCAGCCAATCCCATGAAGTGGTGTGTGGCCAACGCTATTGTACGTGATCTTCTCACATTTAGTACATTTAGATGTTCTTCCATTTCTTGATACTAGTGATCAGCAGTGGTACAGTCTACGATACCATCAAATTGAGGAGGTTGAAGCTTTTGTGACTCCATCAGCATCTTCCTCTGCTTCTCATCCTTTGGGTTCTCTTAATCCCTCTAATAGTCTAAGACCTTGAGGACAAGCATTGGCTGCAATGTTGGAATTGGTTCAGGTATCGATGGTTGTGGTGCCACCTGAGGTATCATTTGAGGTAGTGCCCTCACGATTAGGTGTAAGACTCTCCGAATGATTTCATTCATCATGTTTTCCATTCGCACTTCCATCCCGATAGGAGTCGCTTTCTCTCGCTATTCAGTTTCGTCAAATGTTGCAGCGTTGGTAGCGTATCTCTTTGATCCAGCAATTATCTTTAAGTCAAAAGCCATTTTAGTATGTGATAAGGTATTATAGTAAATGATTTAAGTGAATTATATTGTAGGGCACACAACCTATCTTCCCTTATCTTCACGATACAAATGTTTTTCTAGACATAAGAAGATGGTTGTCTCATCCATGTTCATTCATCGAGTTTCTGTTCCCTATCCTTTTGTTTCTTTCATACTATCATGACTCTAGATTCATGTTTCTTGGTTCTCGATTAGTTCAGTGACCTAACAATTTATGCTTCTAGGTTCTTTTTGTTCTTAGGTACAAGATTTGGTTTCATATGACTGCATATAAACAATATCAAACATGTTTTCCAAACAATCATACAATTATACCAATTCAAGCTAGCATAGAAAAATTCTAGGCTTCTATCTAAGCTTTTAGGTTTAATTCTCCCATACCACTCTACCCCTTACACTTAGACTTTCACTCAAAAAATTTCCACACACAAACAATGTCACAAATATCTCGACAACTAAGGTTTCGTGAGCCCACTATACTTGATCGTCCCATACTAGCCAAGCATAAAGAAACAAGTCCATCCAAACTTACCAATCATTCACCAAACATGGTCCATCATTCTCCGAGTGCAGGCTTCCTCCATACCCCCAAGTTTCTATGCA
The DNA here is from genome assembly GCA_030144865.1 of Tinospora cordifolia. NCBI lineage: Eukaryota > Viridiplantae > Streptophyta > Magnoliopsida > Ranunculales > Menispermaceae > Tinospora > Tinospora cordifolia. The sequence goes on along the minus strand of JAJIYU010007335.1, from coordinate 3,720 downwards.
TCCCATACCACATAGAAACCAGAGTTATAAAATCTTCCTGATCTCGTGTCTTGACCAAACAAGTATTTTGTTCTTGCACATTTTCTGTTTCTAACCTGTGCTTTAGAGTATTATGCATTTGATCCACTGAGCCACCCTTGGCTACACCCACGTTTCTACCTAAGGTCCCTTCCATTGACCCAAGGTTTCAGTCTGGTTGACTCACAACCTCTATCGAGTCAAGATACCACCTTGGGCATCTTTTTCAACTTATATTCAATTTCTTGCCCTAATTTTTACCTTTTAATTTTCTTTTATAAAAAAGTAAGGGTGTTCAACTCTGACTACTCGTATAAGCTGGTGGGACAACCTCCAGATTCGCAGCGAGACCAAAGTCTACTTAGCAACCACGCTTTCTCAGGTGGGATAACTTACCTCCTTTTCAATGTTTAGCTTTACTCAGAACAAGGCTTACCTATTATCAGAGCTCAACTTGCAGTCCTTGTATCCAAGCAAAACATTTAAAAACACCTATTTCCTTTTTGAAAACACTTTCCAAAATAGTTTTCAATTTAAAAATAGAAGGTAGGGTATTCTGATTTCAACTCTAAACACAAGTCAAACCTAGTTGAGTTAATACTTTCTAAATCTAATATCACCATTGGTATAAGATTAAACTTTCTAATTCTAGCTCAACAACCAATGTCTAGGCTTGACTTTCTAATTCTAGCCTAGCAACTAATGCCTAGGCTCAAATACCACTCTTTGTAACACTTCAACCCCTAAGACTTTCAACTAGAAATAACCACAAGGTGGGTCAAGCCGATATTACTTCCATGCCTATGCTCAAATTCACTTGACTTATTATTTCTTTTATTCCATGCCTCTGTAACACCCCAGCCCCAATATCTTTAAACATGGGACATGACCACCATTCTCTTGACGGTGGGCTAAACCAAACGGCGGGCCGGGCCAGTGTTACTTTACAAGTGACACACACTTGACTTTATATTTCAATTATTTCATGCCTTCATTGTATTTAACAGAACATAGCTTAAATTTAAGAATGTAATTAGGCAATAGTAAAAGAAATAACTGAAATTTATAAACTCAATTAATTAAATAAAATTGAGTACATACTTTGATTTAAAAAAAAAGATTTATTACAGCAGAAGTCTTAAAACTTGGGCAACATGCCCTTACATAAAAAAATTAGAAAGCCTTTAAAAAAAGAGCCTAACAAATATTCAAAGTCTTCATGTGATTCAATTACCTGAAAAATAGAAAGAAGGGGTGAGCACATAGCTCAGTGGATCTTTCTAACATTTAATTCATTATTTCAATTCAAACAAACTAAGCATATCAAAAACTTTTGTACATTAGGCGATTCGAACAATTTCTTGTTTGTGGTTGACATTCGGACCGAAAAAGGTTAATCTCTGTGTTCCACATCGTTGGGAGAGAGGATCACTTTTGGAAACTCAAACCCCATATCTATCAAGTGGGATCACTCTTGGAAACCCAGTTCAAAATCGTCAATGGTAAACCGGCAAGGCGGGTCGGGGGTGGAACACACACGATGACGTCTATCCCCGCGCCAATCATCGCGCTGGTACGTTGATTGAATCATTATTTAATCTTTTCTTCGTGATAAAACACACAATATCGGATTAAAACATCGATGCAACATATACAAAACATGAATAAATAAATATTTATTCATTGCAAAATTCATGTATAACATGCATCAATATTCTTCATTTCTAAACATGCATAATATGTACGTTCATGGCACATCAAATAAATAAAGCATGCATATTAAAACATAAATTCAATCAATCATCTTCAAAACATCATCACACATGCAAGACTTATTCAAATTAAAATAAAAAAGTAGAAGTTAGAAGTCACTTCCACCTTAAATACGTCTCTTCTGCACGCCTCTGAAATTTGGCAGAGTTCCGTTACTTCAAGGCTTCCAAACACTCAAGAACACTCAAGAATAGTTCAAGATCACTCAAGAACTAAGGGGATTGCCAAGAAGAAGGCTACAGAGATTCAAGAGGGACTAGTATGCTCTTGAATTGGGATGAGATGAATTGTGAGCATCGGGGGTGTTTATATAGAGTTCAAAAGAGTGGAGAATGGCAAGTTTGGGATGTCATCTTGTGGGAAACTTGCCATTTCTTCAAAATTTTGTGCCCCCCAAGCATAGGAGATTAGAAGGAAATTTTTTGGAAATTTTTGGGAATTTAGAAACCAATTTTCAGATTTTTTATTGATTTAATCAAATTTCTTTTTGAATTTTTATTAATTAATTCAGAGCATTTAATCGGGATCGTAGGATCATCCTCGAGATTGCATTCATGATCAAGATCGGGTAGGTGGAGCATCGGCCGTTGGATCTCCTCGATCACAGCACTGCGTTCGTAATTTGAGATTAGGCGGGTGAAATATGGGACGTTCGATCAACCTCGATCGAAGTACTCGGTTCATGATTGATGGAACGCGCTTTTCTGGGCCGTTGATCAACCTCGAGTGCAGTACTGAATTGCGATAGAAATTAACTAATTCACTGTAGACTGTTGATCATCCTCGATCGATGCACACGTTCGCGATCACAATCCTGCGTCCGTGTTGTGAACCGTTGGATCGTGCAGATTGTCCTCGAGTTTTGTTTTCAGATCTCGTTCGCGATTAATGTAACACCCCGAAGTTTTCAAACACACACAACTCGAAAATGAATTTTAAAAATCATGAAATAAATATAAAAATATGTGAAAACATGTTTTAAATGACTATTATATGATATAGTATGGAAATAAAATAAGTTTAGATGATTAAAACTAGGAAAAATGTTGAAAATGCATGGAAACAATGGGGTATCATGTTGGTGAGCGCGGTCACCAGAGAATGACCGCGGTCAACAGTGCAAAATCTCGAAAAAATTAGGTCACCGTGGTGACCACGGTCCGTAAAGTGCCGACCGCGGTTATTACGTGAAATTTAACCCATTTTGAGCCCTAAATTCGTCATTTCACGCACAGAAAGTTACTGAGTTGAGCCAGAATTCCAGAGAGATGATCCAGAGCTGATTCAAGGAAGAGCTAAGGGTTTAAGGTAGGAATTTGAACTTTTAAATCATTTAAGCTTCAATTCTATCGATTCATTCAGATTTCGTATAGAAAATAAGGGTTTTGAGGGTTTTGATTGCATTAAATGATCTGAAACCCTATGAGCTCGGATCTTCCTTCTAAATCGACAAATTATCGATCTAGAACTAAATTCTGGAAGTTTTGACTGTTCATTTGCAGTTTTAGACGAATCCAGAGGAAAGTTGCATATCTGGAGGATTTTTGGACGGTGCAAATCGCTTGATAGGTAATAAAACCCATTCTATTCCTCTTTTGAAGTTGTAGTCAGTTCTAAATGTGTTATATTCTTAGTTTGGAATGCATTGACTATAATTTCATATTTTTGTGAGGAGAAATGAAAATTTGGATTTTCTGGATATTTGTTGAAGAGGGATTTTTGAGGATTTGGACTGAATGACGTGATTTAATCATTTCAGCTTGTGGATTTCGAGCGTGATCCTCACGAGTAGGCGCAAGGGTCGTCCTGCGATATCATGTGGGCGGGATTCTCTTGCTCACTAGTATTATGTAGACTTGAGGTTCAAGGCATGATGTTTGTGTAGCCTAGGGTGTTAGATGCATGCTAGGGTGTGTAGCATGTTTGGAT
>JAJIYU010007334.1:0-19293 GCA_030144865.1 Tinospora cordifolia | reverse complement strand
CCATTTTTCTCATTTTCTCCAATAAATAATATAAATTGAGAAAAATTGATGTAAATTATTATATTTCCTTTAAAAATTCCAGAAAAATGCGTATATCGTATTCGAAGATTTTTGCGCACCAAAACGTGGGTCGTCACACCTTGGGTGATACTCGATATTGAAGTCATAATCCTTTAACAACTCTATCCATCGCATCTATCTCATGTTCAAATCCTTCTGTAAGAATAAATATCTGAGGCTCTTGCAATCTGAATAGAGCGTGAAACACTTGCCATAAAGATAATGTCAGCATATCTCGAGTGTCAAAGCTACTATTGCTAGCTCTAGGTCATGCATAGGGTAGTTCCTCTCATGAACCTTTAATTGTTGCGAGGTAAAAATAAGTACCTTGTCATCTTGCATTAACACATGGCTAAGGCTTATCTGTGATGTATTTAGTGAATATAGTCAACTCTCAGCCAGGCTTTGGCAACACTAGTACTAGAGCCGATGTCAATTTCTATCTAAGCTCAAGAAAGGTATCATTGGATCCATCAGTCTACACAAATGGAACATCATTCTTGGTTAGCTTTGTCATCAGACCTGCAATCTTTAGGAAGTTCTGGATGAAACAACGATAATAGCTTGCTAAACCCAAGTTGCTGTAGATCTCTGTCACTGTGATAGGTCTCAGCCGGCTGATAATTGCCTCAACCTTAGTGGGGTCAACAAAAATACCCTCAGCTCTAACCACGTGACCTAAAGAATTAGACTTCTGATAACCAAAACTCACACTTGCTGAACTTAGCATATAACCTATGGTACGATCTTCAAGTACTTGGCATGTTCCTCACAAGATCGCAAGTAGATCCAGATATCATCGATGAAGATAATCACAAAGGCATTGAGACATGGCCGAAATACATTTTGCATGAGGTCCATAAACATAGTTGGGGCATTTGTTACACTTAATGACATGACTAAGAACTCATAGTGGCCATATTAAGTGCGGAATGTAGTCTTTTGTACATCTTCTTCCCTAACTCTTAAATGATTGTACCCAAATCTCATAGCAATCTTTGAAAATACCTTGGCACCCCTAAGCTGATAAAAAAAGTTGTCGATATGTGGAAGATGGTACTTATTCTTGATCATCACCCTGTTCAACTGTCGGTAGTCAATGCATAAATGGAAGCTCCCATCCTTCTTCTTTATAAATAATACTGGAGCACCCCAAGGCGACACACTAGGGAAAATGAAACCCTTACTCAACAACTCCTCTAGCTGGACCTTCAACTTTTGTAACTCTTTAGGCGCCATGCAATAAGGAAAAATTGATACTGGCCGTGTCCCTCGAATGCCCTTGATGATAAAGTTGATCTCTCGCTTAGGGGGCAAGCCGGGAAGATCCTTAGGGAACATGTCTGAAAAATCTTTGATGACAGGGATCTCATCAATACTTGACTATGAAGGTGCCTCATCTATAGTAGTCAAACTAGTGATAGTATCAATCTCATGTTGCATTACCAATTTGCTATAAGTGTTCTTCTTATCTGAAGCTCTACCTTGAAAAACAATAGTGGGTTGTCCTAAAATCTAAAACACAATCTCTTGGAAAAGTAATCCACATGTGTGCAGTATGCAGCTAGCCAATCCATATCGAGTATGGCATCAAACTCGAGAAACTCCAACATTATGAGGTTTATAATAGTCTCAAAGTCCCCCAATCTAAGCATAGACCTCACACATATCATGTTGGGGTAGATATATTCCCCAGTGATAGTACTCAAAATCAACCAAGAAGGTGCCCTAGCTTGTCTAAGTCCCAGTCTATCTACGACACATCTAGAAATAAAAGACAAGATAGAACTAGCATCAATTAGGACACAGATAGATGAGTCATAGAGAGAAATGGTACCTTCCACCAAGGTCCTCGTCGAGTTAGGGTCAAGTTAGATGATAGCCTGTCCTCTATTTCTGATAGCTGGGGTAGAAGAACTAGGACCCACTGTAAGAGTTGGACACTCAACCCTCTTGTGTCCAACCTGTCCACACTGATAACATGTAAGAGGTGGCCTCTATCCTCCATGGTAACTCTGACTTTGTCTATGGCCCTTGCCTTGGCCCCCCTAAAATGTACTCTGCTGTTCTGCTGGTGGCTATGTCTGAATAGGAGGGGTTGCAAGTGCAACTACCATCGTGAAAGCCTAATTGGGAGCGGTGCTTGCCTGTTTCTCAAAAAACTTCCTCTTCTTCTGCCTCTGGTGATGACCACGGTCTTGATAACCTCTAGATCCCCCTCTATATGATGGCTGAGTCTATAACTATGTCTGTTGCTGTGGCTGGGGAGTACAGTACAACAAAAATCTCAGGGCGCTCATCCAATTCGTTCATCTCATACTATAGGGTCTTCCTCTGGATCTCTTCTAAGGTTTGTGCCCTATATTTAGAAGTTGCTTGCCTGATAGCGACCCTCAGTTCTTATCAATAAAACCCAGTCCTTTCTTTGTGCTCAGCTATCAATCCAAGTGCATAAGCCTCCAACTGTAGGAATTGATGTGTATATTCTCTCACTATCATGGTCCCTTGCCGCAGGCTCAGAAACTCAACCTTCTTACATTCCCGCTTAGTCTCTGAAATGTAAGCCTCAAGAAAAAACTCTTTGAACCTAACCTAAGAGGTAATTAGGCCCTCTATACTCCTTGTAGATCGCCACCATCTAGTAGCCTCACCCTCCAACATATGTGTTGAGAATAGAACCTGGTCTACCTTAGATAATCGTAGGGTTACAACATTCTTCTCTATGTTAAGCAACCAGCCCTTTATTGCCTCTAAGCTGATGCCACCTCTGAACCTCTGAGGGCGCAAGTCTATGAAGCGCTTGAGGAGTCGGGCATGGGCCCTCTCATCTCTCTATCTATCTAGAATGGGAGCGATCGGAGCTACCACTGCCTAAACTAGTGGCTCAGCAATCGGTTGTATGGGTGGAGCAGGTTGCACTGTTGGCTCAGCCCTCTGTCTGTCAGCCTCCATCCCGTTGAGTCTCTCCCTCAATGAGGTTGTCTGGCCCTAAGTAGCCTCTGTAAATGCCCTAATCATGGCCTCCAGACTCTATATAGGGTTCTGCTTGGGTTGAATCGAATGTGGTGGTGGCGTTGGCTCCCTAAGCCTGAGAGGTGGTCTGCCCCACCTGGGTGGTGCTCGACCCCGCCTAACCGACATCTCCATCTGCTTTTTGAATTGAATTAATGGTTATTCATCCATTTAAAATAGACTTGACTCTAAAAAATTAGTAATATTGTACATTATATTCAAATATGTTTTATGCTTGATAAGATCTCTTTTTTCCTTTAAATTTGGGGTTTTCTTTGCTTTTATAATTATTTTGATATTTCCTAGGTTCTTCATTTGTTATTGTACTTCAATTTTTTTTCGAACCTAGGCTCTGATACCAACACTATCGGGGCCCCTTACCTAGGTCGAAGGGCTACCCGATCGGCACAATGTCCCAACAAGCCCACTTAGCGAGTCAAGTTCGCCTGATCACTGTTAAGCCTTTCTAATTGCAACAATAGTATCAGAATAATTTAAGGATTCATTATGTAAGGTGCAAAAGTAAACAGACATTATAGGTAAAACCAAGAGTAAGTACTACCCCTTTCAAACATAATAGAGAGTTGTCGGTTATATATTACACATTATCTAATTTCAAAAATATAGTTGGATATCATTTACATATACAGAAATGACCAACCTTTAACAAAAAAAAAAAAAAAAAAAAAAAACAAGAAAAGGGAAGAAACCATCAAGGGACTAGGTTATCATCACACCTTTCCCTTTATTAGCCACCAAAGAACTTGAAATTTTAGTAGAGTAGTGAACCTAAATTTTTAACATGGCTCAGTAAGTAGTAAAACTAGTATGTTACATATAACCAACATTCCAAAAACAGTGCATGTATGTATGAATAGTAGAGATGAAATAGTGCATGAAAGTATAGCATAGAGTAAAAATAGTTATAAACAATATAACAATTTAAATAAGACTATTTTAAATACATGCTTGTTAAAAAAATTTATATCTGGACTAGGGTTCCAAATCATCAAATCCAACCCTATGGTTATTGCTCGAGCGGGTCGTGAGTTACACATACTGGCCACTCAAGTGGGTCATGGGCTAAGCGTATTCTTCGAACACCCTAACCTCACACAGGTCCTCAAGTGTCGTTACTTGAGCGAGTCAGAAGCTAGGCACATTGATCATATACCCTAACCCCGCACTTTGACCTCGAGTCTAATCTCAATCACATCGTGTACCCTGATCCCACGCTCGGACTTCAAGCCTATGGTCTAATTATTGATGTACATGTATATATACTTCAAACCAATTGATGTAACTCAAATCACATGAAACCATTAAACCTATGACATTCACTCATGTTTTATGCAAGGAATACAACTTAAAGTGAACACCTGAATTAAACTATTCACCTTTGGTCCTGTGTATCGATGTCCTTTCGATACTCAGCCCAGTCCCATAGTATAGGCTTAGATCTGTGTTATTTAAACCCGTTTTAGTTCCTTTGAGAAATGTGGCTCAACTCTAATTCCACCATCTCTAACCGGTCTTGATCAACCTAAATTTGACTCGGTCAAATTTGGTCAACCAATTAAACTTGGCCAACTAACCAAACTGAGTCAAAATTGGTAAACATGATCAATTTTGGGTCAAATTCAATCAATTTTGGTCAAATTTGGTCAAAATAGGGTCAATTTGGTCAAAATCCCCAATTTCCCCCACTTCGTCAAACTTCTAGCTTTTGTTCTATCTGTGCAAAAAACTTTTCAATTTTTTTGCAATCAATCCATGCATCGAATTTGCTCAAGATTTTTTAGATTTGATCTAAACCTCTTGAATATTCACAAGAATTTTAGATTGAGATTTTTGGGCTTCATTTGATAGGGTTTTTATGTGGGATAACAAAAACTTTAATTTCTTAGATTTCATGTGACATACAGCCACTATTCATGTAAATTGACCCACTTACCGAACTCCGATTGGGACGACATTTCATACACTTGGTTTTGGGATACCCAGTAAGGTCTCCACCAAATTTTAGTTCAAAATACCGAGTTTTGGTCAGTCAATTGAACCCCCAAAGTCTCTGTTATGTAATAGATTTTCCTAAACTCTTGGTTTCTATGATTTTCAAGTGTTTATTTTCCCTTATTTAACCACTAATTCAAAGCTATTTCTTAACAATTTATAAGTTTTTATATAACATAACATCCACCAATTAAAACCCATTCGAAATAGTGAGCTAAGTTAGCTAAAATCATTCTCAAACATACCCTCAAACACTTGACATGTATTAGCAAAATTCTAAAATTTTCTAAGTGCTAGAATATTCATGTACTGAGGTAAATTTGCACGTATAGAAAATCATGAATACAGAGGCTTAGGGTAGGGGTTTATATATTCTTGTAACCTCAAATATGAGGATTAATCACCCCAAGTTTCAATCCAAATGGACATTTCTAACAGCCTCAATTGTTGCCCCAAAGTTGGTTCCAATAACACTTTTGTTGTCACAGTTAGCAATCAACTAACTTTGGCACCGTATGAACCATTTTCAAGAGCTCAATTTTATATTTTTCGAACAAATGGAACTTGAAGTACACATGAAAAAGATTAAAAGAATGCTTTTACCTCAAAAATCGATCTCAGATGGGTTAGGAACCACTTCTCCAAAGATTGGATCAATACGGTTTTTCTGCTCCAACTTTTTAATTACGTTGAACGACTTACTTTGGTGGTCGTTATGGTTCGGGCTTTGGACCAAGGGAAAGCATGGTCTTGTAGAGGGAAGTGAAAGCTTTCCGAAGACTGCAATTTCAGTGAAGACTGGTTTGGGATGAAGGAGATAAAAGCTATTGAAAATGGGTGCTGCAACTGCAAAATTTATAGAAATTGGGTTTTGTTGCATGTTGGAGCATCCTTGCATGGCCAAATAGCTTGCCACATGGTCATCCACATGGTTCATGAGTTGCTAGGCAAAGTGCCCTGATGATCTAGGTTAGAAGTCAGGTTGGCAGATCTGCATGACAGCCAAAACTGGAGCCCAACAAAACCAGGGTTGCAACTGGGTTTTCGTGCTGAAAACTGCTCAAAAAATGTCGGGGCGAGGGAGGGTGGGGAAGAAGGAAAAAGAGGGGAAGAAGGAAAAAGAGGGGAGGAAGGAAAAAGAGGGCTGCATGGGTCCCCTAGCGCATGGGTCGGCCCATGCGCGACAACGCAACGGGCTCGTGCGTGAAATCAAGCCTAGGCCTATGAGCCTAGGCTACTATTTTTTGTTTTTTTGGGTTTTGTTTTTCCTTTCTTTTTTTTCCATTTCCATTTTCTCTTTTTTTCATTTATTTATATTATATTTTATTTTGTAAATTTACTTTTTTGTCTATCACTTCATTCAAAAACTTCAACTATAGCTCAATTTTCAATATTTATACATTTTTTTACTAAAAATTACATATTCTATTCAAAAATTAACATTTTTCTCTTAAAAATTAAATAATTACCCAAAAATTCATTATTCATTTCTAAAAAGTAAACAATCACTCCAAAAATCATATTATCTCCTTAAAAATTACATTTCCTCAATAATTAATATATTTACTTGCCAAAAATTATATTTCTTAATTAATCTAATTTCTTCAAATAAATAGGTAAAATTAGAGAAAAATAAGAAAAATAATGTATTTTTATTAAAAAAATTCAGGAAAATACATATAAATACATATATCGAACTCATCAATTTGGTGTCTTGGCTGCCACTAGCTAGTTCAAAACACATCTTAAAAGGGATTTCCATAAAGGAAAATCACACTTTATCTTAGTCCCTAATGGCAGCCATGTGTATGTGAAAGAGATACACTAAACTAGTGTTTAGAGGGAGTATACCTTCTCTTGTGTGTTTCCCTTTGCCTTCTTCTTTATCTGTGACCCTTAATTATTTCTTCCTTTGTTTTCACACCTTCCTAACCCTGACAATGCAATAATAGATCAGTAAAAATATAGATTTAAAATCTAAACAAAATACTAAGTCAAAAACGTGCACATAGTGTAGGTTTGACATAGTTTTTTGGTATAATTTTGTTATGTTTTTGCATGGCCTCTAGATGGGGTTTTCAAGTGAATTTTTAGTGGTTACTCTAGGGTGGCTTGAAAGGTTTATAAGTGTAAAAAAGTGGTCTATGGCTAGCCATGATACGGTCTCATGGTTGGTTTTCTTTTAGGTTGAAAGTAAAGGTTCAAGTGGAAAAAATGATTAAGTTTTGAGGGTTTTGTGGCTAGTTTCATTCTAGGGGTTCGTTGTTGGCTTTTGGGACATTTTCAAGAGTAGAATAGGTGATAAAATAAATCTCATGTTGATGATGTTGAGGTGGTTTAATGGCAGTTGAGAGAAGAAGAAGAAGAAGAAGAAGAAGAAGAAGAAGAAGAAGAAGAAGAAAACATAAAGAATACAAATTCTTTTCAATACGTCGGTATTCTTCCTTTGATTCAATTGATGTTATTTTTCTATGGTGCTCTAAGGAGATCTGATGGAGTGTAAGAGGATGAGAAATCAAATTCTTTAGTGTGAGAGGATGTCAGTTTGTCATTTCAGGTGGATAGCTACTTGGGGTCCACCCTAATCCTTGAGTTATGTTTTGAAGGTGTTTTTATGTCTATTTTAAGTATTTTTTATTACTTATATGGCTATACTTAAATATTCCTAATATCCAACAAGAGTATAAGCTAAGGTTTCCATTTTTTATCACTTTCCTTAGTTTAGACCATACCCTAATGATTTTTAATTGTTTTAACATGAGTATAAGTGCTACAACTTATAAAACCCCATATTAAAGTGTTTTCATGCCTATATTGCCCCTATCAAGGGTGATTCCTTTAAGAGTTTGTTCTCTATATTTGTTCCTTTTTACTCATCTTCCCTTGTTGTTTTAAGTGGGTAACCATCTAATACATGATTGTAGACTTACAACGTGCTAGTATGAATGAAAAACACTCCCAAAATGCCTAGTTTTGAGTGTTTTACCTATGAGGTGTGTAAGTGTGTATGGTCGACGTTTCACAAGCCTTGTATCGACTTTGAGACACTTTTCTTCTCTATCTCAAGTCTTGATACAGAGCTGCACATATTTAGCCAATGTTGTTTGCACACAAAGTGCCTAAAACACCATCTTTTTGGTATTTTCCACTCACATGCCCTAAGGGGTTTGTGTGTAAGGTGTTGTGTTGCAACTACCAAGTTCAAATCACATCAAGAAAGAGTGAATTTCATGCTACAAGTTACACTTTACATCAGTCCTTTGTGGTGGTCTTGTGTGTGTGCAAAAGAGATACCATAATTAGGGTTTGCAAGAGAGATATACCTTCTTGTGTGTTCGTCTTCTTCTTCTTCTACCTCTTTGGCCTTGCCCCTTGGTGTTTTCTTCTCTATTTACAAACATTTCTAACACTGAGAAAAGATTAAAGATTTAGTAAACATATCAAGTTTAAATTTAAACAAAAACATGATTTAAAGGCGTGTACAAGTGTATGTTATAAGTAGTTTTTTTGGTATAGTTGTGGTAGGTTTATACATGCCTTTTGAGAGGGTTTTTCACATGGTTTTTCAAGGGTGGGTTGAAGAGTTTTTTAATAAGAAACTAGAAGGTTTTCAACAATAATAGGGATGTCTCGCGTATGGTCTGCTTTTGGGCCAATATCATGGGTTTAATTGAAAAATGACCATTGATGCAATCTTGTCCATTGATGTATAAACAAATGGAGCATTTTGGATTGCTCATAAAGGGGGACAGATAGACAGCTAGGGTTTGCCAATGATTCGAGAGCATTTCCATACGTCTCATCTTGGGAGACTTCCTTGATCTTCTAGTTTGCTATTTCATTCTCTAACTTTGAAAATCATTTGAATAAAAAAAATGCTCTCATTTATTTCTATTATTCACTTCCCCAATCAGGTCGTCCTATTGGTTAAGTTTTTTTTTGTGAAAGTCTCTTCCATTTACTAATTAATTAAAATTACATTTTATGGTACAAAATTTGAATTAAAAATTTTAATTTTGTAATTGACGCATATTTTAATTAATGATCCATTGTCCTTTGTATAACTTGACTCCATAAGACCACTATTAAAAATATGTCACTTGTCTCAGTCCACTACTAAAAATATAAACTAATATAATATACATTTGTTTATTAAATGATTAAATGTCTATTATATTAGTTTATATTCTTTATTCAAGATTGTTTTTAATCTATCCCATTTTAATTTTATTTGATCATTTATAATTATTCTTATGTGAATCTTATTTTATGTATTTTTCTTGAAAAAAATTAATCTATTAGGACTCAGATCTAAGACCTCTTTATTATTTGCACACTATTCTAACCAACTAAGTTGATAGGTCATTTTTGTCTTTGCAATGTTTAATTTTAATTTTTTTAAGGGTCCCTAAGCTCTTTTGGATTTATGTTGTTCAGGACTTTTCAACCCTAGATTTTTGCAATTATTATTTATACATTTATTCATTTCTCTTTATGGAAATTATTTTAATGTTTGTGTAATCAATATTTATTTCAAGATTTTTTTTTTCAAATTTTCTCAAGTAATGTAGAACTTGGTTGTTAATTTTATTGTCGTATGTCCATGATAGTATGTTATTGCCGTCACTTGATGAAATATTTTATCTTGTTGAAATTATCAATTTAATTATATGGTATTATAATTAGGAATTTTGAGTTCGTATCATGATCATAATACAATGATGTGATGTTTCAATTTTGTTGATAATGTAATGCCCTATGTTGATTGTTGGTTGCATGAGAATAGCTATGAAATATGTAGCATAGACAATGACAAAAAGGAAATATATATATATATATATATATATCATCTTGTATGAGAATGTACTTGGTACAAGATGATGGATAAGCTACCTAAGATTATTGCTATTGAAGATATGATCTCAACTAAAACAAATATGTTATTTGAATTGCTGAATAGATCAAAATATGTCTTGCTTCCTATTCTTGTTTGATTAATGGAGTGTATTTTAGTAGAATGGATTCACTTCGACTGTTTGAATTCATCCTTTGTTCTACCTTTTACTTTTCAGGAAACTAGTATCAAACTTAAGAGATCAAAGGCTTTCTGGCGAGTCTTCATATCATTAAGGCACATGTTACTGAGTCTACTATCTTGACTCAATAGTGCTAAAGAAATTCCATCTGATTTTGGACATTTCTTTTAATTATTGCTAATGTTAGTAACGTTTATGAGAATTTAGTATGTGGATTTCATGGAGAATTGGCAAAAGGTTATGAATGTGTTGAATAAAATATCATGTTGTTTCATGCTATTGATGATCATTATGTACCTTAAAAAAATGTATTGTGTTCAAAGCAAATTTTTATTACTCACTTTTTAAGAAAAGTTTAGTACTTTTTAAGAAAAGGTTAGTACTTTTTAATTCAATGACTTTCCAAAGAAAAAATGTAGTTTTTAAAAATAGAGGTGTTACAAAGGAGATGCAAAACTTACAAAGAAGTTGCCTCATGAAAAGAAATGGGAGTAGTTAAATGGCATGCAAGATCATCATATAAAATCGTTGCATGAAATTCACACTTATGATATAGTGCTATTATGTATGGGTATATACGAGAGCATTAAAGAACAAGTGGATGTTTAGATTGAAGATTGAAAAAAAAAAAAAAAAGTTCATAGCTAAGATACAAAGCAAGAGTGGTTGTGAAGTATTTAAGTCAAAATAGCACATTTACTTTGAAAAAAATATTTTCTCCCGTTGTGAATATGCCATCTATTTGAGTTGTTTTAGGATTGACAACTAGTTTGGATTCGGAGATTGAACAATTTGATGACAAGATTACATTCCTACATGGTAATGAGGAATGTAATCTATATGGAGCAACTTGAAGGCTTTCAAGTGAAAGGTAAGGAGGACAAGGTGAACAGAGTTGAGTGGCCATTGGTGAGAAGAAGAGGATAGGAGAAAAGAAATAAAAGAACAATAATACAAGAGAGAAGAAGGAAAAAAAGAAAAAGAAAAAAGGTATTTTCTCTTTGATAGGAGTTCTCCATTACTTTAAGGGAGTTTTTCTTTTCAAATGCTCACACGTTATTAAGGTTTCTCACTTGAAACACTCTTTCTGTTGAGTAATCGTGTAATGTTATATTTATGTTGTATCCACCACTGTTGGTGAATTTGAAGTTGTTGCATGCCTCTGGTATTTTTAAAGAAGACTTAATATATACCAATTAAATTAATTAGCGTAACATTTGGTAGTTTCAACAATATGTGGTTTTCCTCTCACTTTGAATTAATTAATTATTGTTGCTTTGATTATGTGGAACTTGTGCTACTTTCATTTGCATTATGATTCTTGAGTTGAATATAACTTGGCATATCCATTTGATTGCACAAAGAGGTAAAAAAAATGTATTTTATTGTATCATTGTGTTATTGTTTTGGTGCATCAACCCACTTTTCTCAATAAGTTTATAGCCTATTGCATAGATTTTTGATTTAATAACTTAATTTAGTGATGAACGCTTTTGGTAATTGTTTAATTTGGGAGGTGAATTATTTTAGGTATAGTGTAATTAAAATTTCATTTTTAAAATTTGCCTTATTTCTTATTTTTAGGATCAATATGCCATGTGGACAAGTAATATTAATGTCACAACTTTGTTGGCATGCTTGGCACCCATTTGACATGTGTTATTGCCACATTGGTTATTCTGATTTTAGGCATATTTATTGTAGGATTTTCACATCTTTTGTCACGAACATTTTTGAATTATTTTTCTTATGCACCTAGCACACCTTTGCATATGGAGCAAGAAAATGTTTGTCTTTATTACTAACACAGTCTTGCTAAATATAGTCGATACATTATTGAACATTCTTGATTAAGAAAAAAAAAAGATTTTTTAAGAAATAAATCAGACTTCTTTAAAATAATCTTTTATTTTAACATATAATTTGAATAATTTTCCTATGTATCATAATTTGTTTTTGTTCCTTGAAAGGAATTATATTGTAAGGAAACTTTTTGTATGTGTATATTATTCTACAAATTTTCCTTTTGACACAATTGATTTAAGGTAGTTTTTCAAAAATAAAAATTCAAATTTCTAGAAGATTATGTCCTCCATCTTGGCACATGATTTCTCTTATCTCAAAATACATATTGAAAGAAAATGATTTTGAAATATTATTTCTAATATATTATGTATGTAGTGTGTTCGAAAAATTTCATACAGCCAATCTTGGCAAGGTTTTGAATTTTAAATAACATTTGTATTTCTACGAGTAATGTGATTCTCTCATAATAGAAATTCAGCTCAACATTTTGGAAAGAAGAAGAAGCTTTCGAAATGTAACAACCCGTATTTTTGGACATTGAGTCGACGGGTTCGAGATGTATTTTCATGTTTGAATTAATGAATTATGAATAAAAATACATGATTTTATGATAATTGTATTAATTAATGGATGTATTAAATAAAAAATAAAATAAATAAGTAATGATAATAATTATTTAGTGGGAGCTTAGCAGAAAAATAGAAAAGTCAAGGCTTATTATCATTTATTTTTGAGGGGGACCCACCTAAAGAGATGGCTATATGCATGTGAATGAGGTCTTAAGCAACTTTATTCTCTTTATTTATATAATGAAAAAGATATAAATAATTAAAGGATGAGTTAGTTGAGGATAATGAGAGAAATAAATAAATAAATAAATAATAACAAGATAAGGGATGATGATGTGTGTGCATAAAAGAAAGAAAAGTCAAGGCTTTATTATTTACTTTTGAGGGGGACCCACCTAAAGAGATGGCTATGTATATGTGCATGAGGTCTCAAGCAACTTCATTCTCTCATTCTCAAATTTGCTCAGCTTGATCCAAGAAAGGAAAGAAAGAAAATGAGGAACGGAAATCGAAGAAAAGAAAAACAAAAGAAGGAAAAAAGAGAAGAAAAGGAAAGAAAAGAAAAAAAAGAGAAATTGTCATTCTTGAGGATCTGACATTTTGGGTAAAATATTTTCACCTCTTTTCGATTCAGAATTGTTATGAAAGTTATGAATTACAGTTTTCCTAATGTAATTTTCAATAACAGTGTTAGCCAATTGTATGACCCAAAACTAGGGCATAATTTTACTAGGAGTGAAACTACATGTAATACCCCACAAGTCTATATAACATCCACGTCACTAGTAAATCATTAAAATAAAAAATAAATTGTTAAATAAATAAGAAAAACAACAAGCTACTAAAAAACCATGTAGAATAAGTCCCAATGAATTTAAAAATAAATATGAAAATGATATAAATTCAAAAAATACGAGAAATGGCAAAGAAATAACACAAAAGCCAAAATTTCATTGGTTATCGCGGTAAATGTAAGTGATGATTGCAGTAATCGTGGACAAACCCAAAAAAATTAAAATTGCCTTGGTTACTGCGATAATTCTAGAATAACCGTAGTAACCACGGGAAAAACCCACAAGACGGACATAAACACATTGCCCTAGTTTACCACAGTAATCACGGGAGAAAAAAAATCCAGAAACGAGCAACTACATCGGTCTGGTTATCGTAGTTAGTGACACACTAATCCCAATGACTGCGATAATCCTACAGTGATTGCGATAATTTTTCAATTTCTATTAAAACAAAATGTTCCGCAGAAACCCTAGATCTGGATTTTCATGTGTCAGGAACCACAGTTTTCTCTCTAAAACTCTCACTAAGCTTTCCAATCTCGTTTCTTACCTTTTCTTTTGAGTTCTAAGGGTGGTTTGAACTCATTCAAGCCATTTTCTATCATTTTCAAGCTTAGATTTGCCAAGAACAACATCACAAGGGCAGATTCGAGTTGAAGCATGGTTGGAAACGTCTTGCACTAAGGTAAATCACGAAACTCTACCTGAGATCTTGCTTTCTTAGCATTTTAAATCATTTCTCTCATGTGTAAATTGTTTTTCTTGAGTTGATATGTGTTTTAATACTAATGTCTGTGTGTTGAGATGTTAAACACATGTCGCCGATTCTGACGACTGCGGCAATGCTTCACATTGTCATGTTAACTCATTGTGTACCTGGCCTTTTCCCTTATTTTCGTTCTAGTTTTGAATACACCGGGGAACATATGTGTAAAGGGCATAAATGTAGTATTTTGATCATGCTTTGTATGCCTTTGACTCGCATTAAACTATTATAAAAAATCTTAGGGATTAAAGGTCTAAACTCATGCGACGAGGAGTGATGGTGAAGGGGAAGAAGATACACAAAAGTAGGTGTAATTTTCGTACTCCCTAGCCTTATTTAAACCTTGAGTGCAAAACATGATGCATTTTTAGTTTAATGAGCACTTAGAAGCATGCTAGGGCAATTTTGATTTGATCTTGGTTGGAATGACTTGATGTGTGCTCATGATGTATGGTTACTTGTGCTATAACATGTATAGATAGAGCTTTATGTGTTGATCTGCATGAATAGTTGAACATATTTGATTGATTTACTTCAAAATATTACATATGATAACTATGTGAGAATTGGAATGGAACGTGTAATTAAAGAAGATTAAATTAAGATTTAATAACTCCACGTACTGGGGCGATGACCGGCCTTTGGGGCATCATCGTGGGTATCCCTACTTGAGCTAACTGTGACAACTAATTGTGTTTTCGGACGAAGAGTCACTGCGGACTTCCATTCTTAGATCATGGTCCCAAAAGGTAACCAGCTCTCAGGCGTTACCCTCGAATTCGCTCTTGGACCACATAGGGGACATCGAGAACATGGCTTTTTCAGTCTTGCATACGACAAAAGAACCAATATAGCGTTTGAAACGCCCTAATGTAATGAAAGCGTATGCATGTTTTGTAGTCTGGTTTGTAAAATGCTAGTGATGTATAGGGATGATCTATTGGGCTCTCGAGTTCACTCAATTATTTCATTACAGGTGATTATTAACACTGTAGGAGTAGGTTAGCATTCGAGGCCGTCATTTTGGTTGAGACCCTGCTAGGAGATTATCACAATTTTCTTTTTGGTTTACTATTTTATTATTTTGTTGTAAATAATATTTTTGTATTTAATTTGAACTGGGCGCATGTGCCTCTCTGTCTTTTAAACTGATTTACATATAAATTGAATATTTTTGGGACTTAGGCCAGTTGTGCCATGTTTATATGTTCAAAGTTTGCTTTAATAAATGACTATGAAATTTTTATTTGGCTACAAAGTGTTTTTCTTGTTAAATATGCTTTCACATTGAATTTGAAAGTATTTAGAACCTTGCATATAATTTCTTAATAAATCTCATTTTTCTAACAAAACTTGCTTTTGAGATTTCACAACTTATGAGAAAGAATGAGAACTAACCACATGTGGCCTCTGGCCCTCGGCAAGCGACCCAAGTCTGACATCTCCTGTCGAATGGGCGCGTCGTCTCCTGGTGTGGCCCCAACAACTCGTCTCCTAGGGAGGGAGAGAGAGAGAGAGAGAGAGAGAGAGAGAGAGAGAGAGAGAGAGAGAGAGAGAGAGATGTTTTGAGGCTTTTGATTATAGCTGGTTTACAAGGAGTGGCGGAAATTTAGTTGAAATTCTTTGGTGGCAGACTCTAGCGAGGATTGTATATTTTCTGAATTATCATGAGTAGGGTGGCGGTAACATGAACTGCTAGAAGCAGGCAGATGAGAAAAAGAACCAAGGATATATGGCTGAAAGTTGCCGTTGTTGCTTTAGTAGGTATCTTGGTAAGGTCTCTAGTTGACATCAGTTCTTAACTGCATAGTATAAAACTAGTCCTTATGGGACAGTCCCTACTGTTCTCTACATCATGGCTGGAGATGGTAATGAGATGAACCGTGTGCCTGCATCTGCTAGCTTGGGAGTTCGGTTTGAGTCTGATTTTGAGACGTTGTAAATACATGAGGCTGTGATGGAATTGCTTTTCCAGTTCAGGTCAAGATGTTGTTTGTTTACCATCAGCTTTAGGCTTTTATCAAAAGTGACTCAAGAAAAATAAAAGTTCTTGTTTATGTTAAGTTTTGGTTAGAGTCATATGGTTATGTTAGACACGGTTTAGTCTTAATTCACTACTTTGGTTAAACATGGCATTGTTTGCCTCAGCCTGAAAGTAAACTGCCTAGGAAATACTGAAAGGAACTCAGAAGCTATTTCTTGAACGAGTCAGCCGCCCAGCCATCCAGTTCGAACACTCTGCTTCTTTCATTTTCCTTCTCTATCAGCAGCTTGTTCTATGTAAGTGAGTTCCTTCATATTACCTCAGTTTGTCAGGGTTTGATTTCTTATGAAGCCCAAATTGAATATTTGGCGGTGACACAACTTCACTACCCTCATTTAGTTTTGGAAACATAAATTGTATAAATCCTTTTTTATTTTTGAAAGTTTTTTGTTGAGAAAGAAACAAGACTAATTAATATGGGAAAAACAATACTTTAATTAATATAGGAAAAAAAAACAGAAACAATACTTTAATTAATACTTAAATTAATATAGGAATAACGTGGCAACCAGTTTGCCACAACAGCCTATTCAACACCAAGCTCAAGTTAGACATCCATTTCAATTCAAAAGCCAGTTGGCTGTTACCAACCGGTTGCCTAAAGAAGATGCAAAAACCCAAGTACTGGCCAATCACTTTTAAACCTTCCCACATATAGTTAAATGCTCTATTATTCCTCTCAAGGCACAAGGACCACATAATGGTGACCATGGCAATCAACCCAGTCACCCTCTCCGCTCGAGACAGAGGGAAACATGACTATGGGCAAGACCCTCTTCCACAGATCTTCCCTCCGAGAAAGAAACCAACCTCCTCCAAATCTCTATGGCAACCGTACAACAGAAGGATAAGTGATCCAAGGTCTCCCCTGCTTGCATATAAAGGGAGGTGGCAATGCAGGCAGATGCACCAGTTGGGCACTTTGGTATTGATCCTTCAATAACCATCTAAAAACCTAATCTGTACAGAGTTGTTCGGCGCTGAGAAGATCATGAGATTGAGAGCTTTTTAGTCCTAGTCTTTTATACGGGAGACAAGTGGACAGCACCTCTTTCCTACGCCCACATTGTACTCCCGTATTAGTGGGATTAGAGAAACTCAACCTTTTGGTCTGGTTTCTCCCATATGGATTTTTTTCTCTTCAATTCATCCTTTTTCTTCATCTTCTTCATTTTCATCTTTTATTTTTTAAATTTTTAATTTTTTCAAATTTCTTTGGAGAAATGCAGCAAAACCATGAACACTTTCCCACAGGGTTGCTGATTTAGGAAAGTGTTCATGGTTTTAAGGAAAATTTGTATTAATAGTTCTAAGGACACAAAAAAAACATAAAATGGGAGAGTTCGTAAACGTAGAGAAGTCAATACAAAAGCGTTAACTCTAGCAAAGGCATACCACCCCTTCTATTTTAATGAAAGTTCGCCATGACCATTCTTTCTTCTTTAGGGTTAATCTGGAATAAGAACAGTTTGCAGAACTTCATCAATTGGTGCACTTATTTCCCCACAAGGTTACTGAAATAAGTGGGTATGTACATGTATACTAGCTAGGAGAAACAAAAGGCAAATAATAGGCAATTCCATATGAATTTGGCGCGGAAGTTGATCCAAGTTGATTGATTCCACACACTCGTCTTCGTCTTTGTCTTCGTCCAGCTCTTCCTATAAATATATGTAACAACGTACATACGTATGGAAAGTGCATGCTATTGCATTGTATATATAGAGGACATGAAAGCTTCCTAGCTTGAGTGGTGTGATATACTTGTTTTGGTCCTCGCAGTTACACCAATTTGATATTGTCTTTGTGATTCAAATAAAAAAAAATATTAATTTTTTAATTAAATTGAAAAACATTAATTTTTTAAAAGAAAGCATAACTAGGTCTAAAATGTTAAGATCCATCGTTTTATCTAACATTTTTTTTCATTCTTCTTCTATAAAAAGAAATAAAATTGTAAAATAAAAAATTGATCAAATTTCTAGTTTTGCAAATCGCAAAATTGGGATTTTGTTGCCTTTTGTTTTTGATAGATTTGGATATATTTTTTTATTCACTTAAAAAATAATTAATTACTCAATTCTATAAAAAAATTTATGGTATTTTTTGCCCCAAACAGATCTTATTTGCATAACCTTGTTATGAAATTTTATTATTTTAATTTTGCTATATTAATAGAAGGTGTGAATATTGTGATATATATATATATATAGTTGAATGAGTTACAAGACTTGCCCAGTGTACAATTCCAACAACATGCATTGAATTGTAGATGAGTAGGGGTCAAGTCATAGAGTCCCATAATAAAAGAACCTTATTGCCGTGTTCCTATTAGAAGCAGTGTTTTATTTTTTTAGTGCTTTCCCATAAGCCCTCTACATTTGGAGCAAATCCACCTCGTCATTAATGCTCTGCACATGCTTGCACACCCATCACTAATTTGCCAAGAAAATTATGATCTACCCATCTCATAACTCAGCTCATAAAAACATTTTCCATGTACATATCATATGTATATATATACAGAGAGAGAGAGAGAGGGAGAAAGAGAGAACAGTAGCATAATTAATTAACTCCCATTTCAAAGAAATTTACCAGCCTTTTTACACCTAATATTACTATTATTATTATAATAATAATATATACGGATTGTTAATATTATAAGAATTTATAACAAGAGATTACAGAAAGATGATCAAGAGAAGACAAGAGAGAAGAGACTGCAAAAGCCGGTTGGAGACGGCCAATTTAACCCAATTAGCCGGCAATCCTCTAATTTGCTCACTCACTACTTTCCAAAACAACCCCCTTCACCTCTCACCCTTTAAAAACCCAAAAATCTTTTTAAGAAGACCCAGTCTTCTCTCTTCTTCTTTCTTTCTTTTCCTTCATTTTTATTACCTTCTCATCGTATCAGTAATATTACAGCTCAATGGCGAGAATATCACAGCAGAACCAGAAAAGCACGGCCAACAAGACCAGTACTAGTATCACTGCTAAAGTTAGAAGAACAAGGAAGACGATCCCAAGAGATTCTCCCCCTCAACGTAGCTCAGTTTTCAGAGGCGTCACGAGGTTCAATTTTCTTTCTTTCTTTCTTTCTTCTATGTATAGCACTGATGTTAAGCTGTAAGTATTAATTACTAAAGCGTCGTTTTATTCAGGCATAGATGGACTGGGCGCTATGAAGCTC
>JAJIYU010007333.1:0-19305 GCA_030144865.1 Tinospora cordifolia | reverse complement strand
GGTGGTTATGTCCAACTCTCAAATCAAAGAACGTCGGGGTTGGGGTGTTACAATAAACCTCGCACTTAGGGTAGATTAGCGACACTAGAAGAGATGTGTGCCTTAGTATGTGTGGTTTTCGTAGATATTGGTGAAGCTTCCAAATTGAGACTTGAGGATTTTCATGTGGTATGTGAGTTCCCTAAGGTATTCCCTAATGATCTACTCGGCTTGCCTCCTAAGCAAGAGATTGATTTTGTCATTGAGTTGGTCTCGGGGACCGAATCAATTTTAATAGCTCCTTACAATATGAGAACTAAGGAGTTACAGGAGTTGATGGTTCAATTAGAAGAATTACAAGGCAAGGGTTTTCCTCGACCTAATATATCACCCTGGGGAGCTCCCACGTTGTTTGTAAGAAAGAAGGATGTTAGTCTTTGCTTATGTGTGACACCCCGAGCCCCCGGATCAAAACCCCAAGTCCTCTTGCACGTGTCACATCGGGCCCAGCGCATAGATAAGCGCTCCCTTCGGCTTAAATGCCGTGTGTGCTATACTTTTCACATTTTTGTGGGTTTGATCCCTCGGGAACCAGGGGTCGTCAACCTCTTTTCAACTCACTAAAACCGTTCTCAATTTCATAAAATGAGAAAACATATCAATCTTGATAAAAAAAATCCTACTATGTCTATCAACAAATATCATAACTTAGAAAAATAATTTAAAACACTTCACCAGATTTTTTCACAGTAAATATTTATAATGAAAACAAATTGTTGCAGTGGAAACCATCAAAATCACCAACCCATATAGCAGGGTTCAAGTAAAACTAAACATATACATGTCATTAGCCTCTGAAGGCAACGTCTCAAAATACACTTCAAAATTTATGATCCAAAATAGGCCCACAGAGCCAAAGCCCAAACAACATTTTAAAATGTAAAACAGTTCCATAAGAAAATAAATGGCTGCATGCCTTATTCAAAATATATATACAAGATCTTTGAAAATGAGACAAAAATAGAAATACAAGTCCAACAGTGGCCTCCCAGTGAGGTCACTTACCAAATCCCGATCAACCGGTCAACTAGTGTACTCCACCTCTGCGATTACCTATAAAAAAAAGTGGGGTGAGCTCGAAAGCCCAGTGGATCATCCCTACACATTACTAGCATTATATAAACCAAAATCCAAAACATGCACACATTTTCATTACATTAATCGTTTCAATCAGTCATTTGTTTTTTCGTACTCTAATACCGAAAGAGCTACATTCCTGGTGTCCCTCTGTGACATGAAATCGATCCTAGCCGGTACCATCTCAAGCCACGATACCGTTCTCGACCTGTCACAACATCCAAGAATAGGTGCAATGGCATAGTTCATTGCTCACCCATCCAAGGAACCTTCAGCCTTTGCAGGAGGCTTCATTAAGAACACCAACGATGGGATCTGGAAGAGTCGTGCGGCAAATATGGCCATGTCCACGAGTCGTCAACAGATGCCACCATCTCCCCAGTACGTGGAATTATTAAATCTTAATTTAATATTCTTTAGTTTCAATAGATTTCATTCCATACCATATCATCATTCAAGGTATCTAAATCATGTAGAAATGATATAAATAACCAGACATTATACCTCATATTCAAGCAAATACTGAAAGCATATAACCAGACATTATGCTCAATCATCAATCAAAGCATTCAAGAATTATACCTATCCTAGCATGCATCTAACATCCTAGGCTACACAACTATCATGCTTTGGACTTAAAATCTACATAATACTAGTGAGCAAGGGAATCCCACCCACCTGATAATGCAGAATGACCCTTGCGCCTACTCACGAGGATCATGCTCAAAGTCCACAATCTGAAATGATAAAACCTCATCATTCACTCCAAATCACCAAAAAACCCATCTTCTATAATTGTACAAAAATTCATATTTTCATTTTTTTCACACAAAAATGCGAAATTATAGTCAACGCGTTCTAAATTGAGAATAAAACACATTTAAAACTAACTACAACTTCAAAAGAAGAAAAAGATTGAGTTTTATTACCTATCCAAGGAATTGCATCCTAAATCAAGATTTCCCAAAATTCAAATTTCCCATTTCACCACATCAACATACAAAACTACATGCATTTTCTTCCAAATTAAGAATAGAACAACTTTAATTTTGACTGTTACCTCAAACGTTGAGCGGATTGAGTTTTATCCTTGCCCAAGGAATTTTGCCTTCCAAACCCTCTAGATCCTCTCAAAAACTCGTTGATTCGTCAAAAATTGTAAATAAATAGTCAAAACTTTCAGAATTTGGTCTAGAATCACTAATTCATCGACTTAAAAGGAAGATCTGAGCTCAATTCTCTCTGGATCATTCCGTGCATCAAAACCCACAAATCACCAATCAACTTTGCAATTATAATATTGTTAGCCTATGGGAATTGATTTGAATGAGTTTAAGGCTTCAGAATCTTACCTTAGATGCTTAGAATTGCTCTAGATCTGATCTGGATCGTTTTGACTATCTTCGGGCGAAAATCGGCTCTCCGGTGACCAAAAAATAGATGCCCCAAAAATCTGCGATTTCTTCGATTCTTTCTGGTTTTCGTTGTCTGTTTTGCGATTAAAAATAGGAAGAATAGGAATGCATGAACAGTGCCCATAGATGAGCAGTACCACTATTCATACAGGAAATTTTTGCCTAGTTCCCTCTTTTTTTTCGAAATCAGTTCAAAACGGCCCCCTAATATAATCTTTTTGTTTTTCGATTTTTTCCCAACTTGAACTGACGTGATTTATTTTTTTTCTTTAATAAATATTATAATAAACATTTAAATCTTATTTTTGGACATTTTTATATTTATTTAGTATTTTTAAAAATTTATTTTTTTCTATTTCCAAACTTTAGGTTATACGCATATCTATTTAAAAATCATGTTTTTGAACATTTTAATATTCATTTAATATTTTTTTTTTCATTTTCGATGTGTACGTGTGAAAAATTTTAGGGTAATTACAATCTACCCCCCTTAAAAGAAATTTCGTCCTCAAAATTTAAATTGAAAGTACCTGTATAATGTGCCCAATTAGTTGGTCTTGGTGAAGAGATCTGGGAACTTCCTCTGCATCTTGCTCTCTAACTCCCAGGTCGCCTCCTCTAGGTTATGATGCCTCCATAAGACCTTGACCAGGGGTATGTCCTTGGTCCTGAGACTCTGCACCTTACGATCAAGAATTCTAATGGCTGGTTCGTCATAAGTGAAGTACTACGTCCTCCCACTGTATAACATGAGAAGGGTCTGGCTCGTATTTCCGGAGCATCGATAAATGAAACACGTTATGTATTGAGGACAATCTATTCAGAAAATCCAACTCATAAGCGCATGCACCAAACCGTCTAATGATTTCAAACAGACCGATGTATCGTGGTGCTAGCTTCCCCTTCACTCCAAATCGTCGGATCCCTTTTTGTGGACTGACTCTCAAGAATACTCGATCACCTAGCTGGAACTCTAGGGGTTTCCTCCTCTTGTCAGCATAGCTCTTCTGTCTACTCTGTGTTGTAGCTAGCCTCTTTTGAATTTGTTTAACTTGCAAGTTCATTTCCTCAATCAACTCGGGTCCACTGAGTACCTGGTCTTCAAAATCTGCCCAACAAGATGGTGATCTACAAGGTCTGCCGTAGAACGCCTCATATGGAGCCATCTTGATGCTTGCCTGATAACTATTATTATAGGCAAATTCGGCTAGATGTAGATGCTTGCTCCAATTACCTTTGAAATCCATGGCACATGCTCTCAGCATATCCTCTAGTATTCGTATGACCCTCTCTGATTGTCTATTTGTCTGCAGATGAAAGGCTGTGCTCATGGTGAGTCTACTCTCCAATTCCTTCTGTAAGCTCTGCCAGAACTGAGATGTAAATCTAGAATCTATGTCTGACACTATTGTCCTGGGAACACCATGCAGTCACACAATCTCTCTAACATATAGCTCACCTAGTCTACTCACTGTATCAGTGGATTGAATAGGTAGGAAGTGCGCTACCTTCGTTAATCAATCCACGATGACCCATATGGTGTCTTCCCCTCTTAAACTTCTCGGCAGGCCGCTGACAAAGTCCATCGCAATACTATCCCACTTCTACTCTGGTATCGGAAGTGGTTGTAACAATCCTGATGGCTTCCTATGTTTGGCCTTCACTTGTTGACAAGTCAGACATCGGGAGACGTATCGAGCAATGTCTTGCTTCATCCCTCTCCACCAGAAGGTTTTCTTCAAATTCTGATACATCTTATCCCCACTTGGATGCATAGTGTATCTGGTCTAGTGTGCCTCATCTAGTAGGGTTCCTTTTGCCTATCCAGAGCTAGAAACACAAAGTCTATCCCCTAATCTCAATGCACCATTTGAATCAAGCCGAAAATCGGTATGCTTGCCCCGTCTGGCGCCCTCAATCAGATCTGAAATCCATCTATCTGTATTCTGCTCCTCCCTAATCTGGTGTAGAATGTTTGGCTGGCAAGTCACCGCATACAAATAGGCCTGTCTTTCATCTGTGTCTATGCTCAGATTGTATTGACTAATCAGCTGATACATTTGTGCAATCTCCTCATCCTTACGACTAGATTTTCTGCTAAGCGCATCAGCCACCACATTCACCTTACCTGGATGGTAGTGCAGCTAAAAGTCATAATCATTCAGGATCTCTAACCATCTCCTCTGGTGAAGATTCAGTTCTTTCTGACTATGGATGTACTTGAGGCTCTTATGGTCTGAATATAAATCAAAGTTCTCACCATAAAGATAATGCCTCCAAATCTTAAGTGCAAACACGATCGCTGCAAGCTCCAGATCGCATGTGGGGTAATTCTGCTCATGTGGCTTCAGCTGCCATGAAGCATAAGCTACTGGCTGTCCCTCCTACATCAGTACTACACCCAATCCGCTGAGTGATACGTCTGTGCACAGAGTGTACTTCACACAATGTGTAGGTGTGATTAGAACTGGTGCTGTAGTCAACAATTTCTTCAATTTTTGAAAGGAGTTCTCACACTGATCATTCCAAATGAACTTCTCTCTTTTCCTAGTCAACTTTGTCATTGGACCCGCTATCTTAGAGAAATCTTTAATAAACCTACGGTAGTATCCAACTAATCCAAGAAAACTCTTGATCTCTATAACTGTAGTGGGTTGCTTCTAGTCGGATACTACCTGTACTTTCTCTGGGTCTACTGCTATCCCCTCAGTTGAGACTACATGGCCAAAAAACTTGACCTTCTTCATCCAGAACTCGCACTTGCTAAACTTGGCATATAACTGGTTCTATCTCAAGATCTCCAAGACTATATGCAAGTGTTGCTCGTGCTCAGCATCTGTACAGGAATATATCAGAATGTCATCCACAAAAACTATGACAAACTGATCTAAGAACTGGCTGGAGACTCTGTTCATGAGATCCATGAATGTGGCTGGAGCATTAGTCAACCCAAAAGGCTTCACTGTAAACTCAAAATGGCCATACCACATCTTGAAGGCTGTTTTCTATATATCAGACTCCCGAATACTCAACTGGTGGTACCTCGACCTCAAATCGATCTTAAAAAAGTATTGTGCCCCTCTCAACTGATCAAAGAGGTTATCGATCCTTGGCAATGGATACTTGTTTTTGATTGTAACATGATTCAGTTTTCGGTAGTTAATACACAACCTCATGGATCCATATTTCTTTCTAACAAATAAGACCGGAGATCCCCAGGGCAACTCGCTTTGTTTGATAAAACCTTTCGTCAGAAGCTCGTCTAACTGTGTCTTCAGCTCTATTAGCTCCACTGGTGCCATTCTATACAGTGGAATAGCTATGGGATTGGTACCAGGATGCAGCTCAATCTTAAACTCGATCTACCTGTGTGGTGGAAGTCCAGGCAAATCATTAGGGAACACATCAATATAATCACATACCACAGGTATCCCCTGAACCTCCTTAGTCCCCTCTACATCCTTCTTCGCCAATAGTTGCTTGAAATCCTCTTTCTACTTGATAACATACAAGAGAGCTAAAGTAGGACTCCTCGACAACCTTTGTACGTTCCCATCAATCTTGAGCAACTCACCAGATGGCAACCTAACAGTAACTCTCCGTCTCTGGCAATTAATCTGTGCCTGATATTGAGTCAACCAGTCCATCCCCAGTATCACATCATAGCCGCCAAAATGCAGCATGCAGAGATCCGCTGAAATCAGCCAATCTCCAAATGTGAGTTCGCATCTACATAACTTCTTCAAACTCACAGTATTGCCAATCGGCGTGACCACCTCCAAGGACTTAGTTAAAGGACTCATCACCAACTTTAACTTATTCACAATATCCTCAAAGATAAAAGATCTAGTAGCACCAGAATCAAATAACACCTGCACAGCAACGCCAAACAACAAAAACATACCTTCCACCGCTAGGGTGGGATCTGTCTAGCTGTTGGTTGCATATAAGCGAGCCTGAGTCTGCTGTGCCTGTGGTCTCTGCTGTGTGAGAGCTATCTGGGCTAGAGTCTGTGGCCGTGGTTAAGTTGCAGAGTCACTACTCCGGTAAGACAATATCTAGCAATGTGTCCCTCCTAATGGCATAGAAAACATAACCCCTTCTTCCTCGCCTCCTCTTTGTGTGCATCTACAGGCTAGTTGGGACGAGGTGGCTATCTCTGCCGTCTATTCGGAGTCTGTGTCGGCCTCTGTGCCTCCTGACCACTTGATCTCACCTGGGAAGGTCCTACAGACTAGTCTGGCCGGGTCCTCTTCCTACCCCTTAGTCTCTGCTCCAACTTTAGATCCCTCTCGACCATCTGCGCTCTCTCTACTACATCTAATAAGGTCATCAGCTTAAACGGTGCCACAATCTTTTAGATCTCAATCCTCAATCACTCAACAAAACGGTCCACCCTAGACTGCTCATCTGCGAATAAAGTAGGAGCAAGTCTACATAGCTCTGTGAACCTCTGCTGATACTCAGTAACAGTCATGCCTCTTCGCGTCAATCTGACCAACTCTGATTGCAGTTGTTTCTGTCTCGTCGTGGAGAAGAACTTATTATAAAATCGAATCTTGAAGTCCTCCCATGACATGGCTGACTGATCAATGGTGGGATCGGCTACAATCATCTCCCACCAATGGTAGGCTGGTCTTACCAACTGATGCACAACAAGTGCCACTCTCCTGGGCCCAACTGCCCCCATAGCATCCAAGTGCTTATTCATCTCAGAGAACCACTAGTCTGCTAGCATGTAATCACCAGTCCCCTCAAATGTACTGAGACACAACTTCTAGAACTCAACCAGAAGATCCTTCTGCTCTCTATAAAAATTGGCTGATCAACTATGTGGCACTGCCTCTATGGATGCAGACCCTTGATGTGCCTGAGGCTGAGCCTGTGCTAGTGGCTCTATCGATAACTGTGGCTGTACTGGTGCTGGCGACTGTGTAGATGCTGATGGCTGCAAGGTCCTAATAGCCTGCTCCACTGCCCTCTGCATGATCTCTGTAATAGCTTCTGGCATCAAAGCAATCAGAGCTGGTGCTGCTGCCACAGACGTACCCCCATCACTAGGCCTCAGCTCTATATTAGCCTCACCTCGGCCTCTACCTCCTCTGGGTCTACCTCTACCACGTCCTCTCGGCATCGTTTACAAATCAAAAATCATTTTCAGTATCCAATATCTTAATCATAAGGAAGCAAAAATTTTAATAATTGAACATAATGTAAACTTTATTTCCGCTTCCATCTCAATTTCAAACCCTTTTCTTCAAATCTTTGGACACTATGACTTGTGATAATAGCAAGTAATTTAAAACCACCTATACCCATCTCTTCGTCCTGCTACTGTGACTCTAAATTCATATCTCTAAGTTCTCGATTTGTCTCAATGGCCTAAAGGTTTATGCTTCTAAATCAACAACATTTTGTTTGTTTCTGGGTACAGGAATTCGGGTAAAATACTCAAAATAATCATACTACATATATCACATGCAAGCACAAAGTAAACAATCAAACAATGCACTCTGACATAATGGAATCCCAAGCTTCCATCTGTGCTTAAGCCCAAACTTTCACTCAGAAGTTCCATTACGGCTAATATAATTTTGCCAAATCCTGGTCTTTAAGGATGACGCAAGACCCACCATACGCGACCGTCCCATACTAGTAGAATATAGTGCGTGCAAGTTCTTCCAAAGAGTCCATTCATTGCCCATTACAATTTCGCAAGTGTCTTGCTCCCTAAGGCTATGCAAGACCCAGCGTACGCGACTGTGCCATACCAGTATAATACTGTGCGTACAAGTTCTGCCAAAGAATCGATCACTCACCATACATGGTTCGCCATTCTTCGAATCGAGGATTCCTCCATACCTCTAAATCTCTATGCATCCCATTCTACATAGAAATCGAAAATACAAGATCCTCCTAAATCGAGTCCTAAACAATCAAGTGTGTGTTTTCACATTATAAGTTTTTAACTTATATCCTTAAAGTTTTTAATTAATGATCCACTGTGCCCCTTAGCACACCCGGTCTTTACCTAGACCTAATGTTTCAATATTGAGTACATTTCTTTTTTCTATGTGATACCATCGGTCCCAAGTCTCGGATGATTCCAATATAGCGCATCACTAGTAGGGAGCAAAGCTTCCACCTACCGGGCTACTACTTGTACTTTTGTCCACCTACGATTGGTAACTCAAGCACGTTGGTATCACCCAAGTCTTTTCTAGATTTCTAGCCACCTAGTCATCTAGTTACTAGTAGGTGACCTCTTACTCATTTCACTTTTCAAAAAATTCAAATCCAGTACAAATTCATTTCCAGTGAAAATAAAATTCGGTGACCATTTCCAGTGAAAAACCAAGTTCGGAATATTCCATCGGACTGTACTCTTTTCCCAGCGAGCTACTAATTGAGCTTTGATACCACTCTGTGACACCCCGAGCCCCTGGACCGGAACCCAAGTCCTCCTACAGGCGTCATGTCGGGCCCAACGCATAGATAAGCGCTCCCTTCGGCTTAGATGCCGTGCGTGCAGGACTTTTCACATTTTTGTGGGTTTGATCCACTAGGAACCAGGGGTCATCAACCTCTTTTCAACTCACTAAAACCATTCTCAATTTCATAAAATGAGAAAACATATCAATCTTGATAAAAAATCCTACTATGTCTATAGACAAATATCATAACTCAGAAAAATAATTTCAAACACTTCACCAGATTTTTTCATAGTAAATATTTATAATGAAAACAAATTGCTGCAGCGGAAACCATCAAAATTTCCAACCCATATAGCAGGGTTCAAGTAAAACTAAACATATACATGTCATTAGCCTCTGAAGGCAACATCTCAAAATACATGTCAAAATTTATGATCCAAAATAGGTTCATAGAGCCAAAGTCCCAAACAACATTTTAAAATGTAAAACAATTCTATAAGAAAATAAATAGTCGCATGCCCTGTTCAAAATATATATACAAGATCTGTGAAAATGAGACAAAAATAAAAATACAAGTCCAACAGTAGACTCCCAGTGAGGTCACTTACCAACTCCTGATCAACTGGTCAACTAGTGTACTCCATCTCTGCGAGTACCTATAAAAAGAAAGTGGGGTGAGCTCGAAAGCCTAGTAGATCATCCCTACACATCACTAGCATTATAGAAACCAAAATCCAAAACATGCACACACTTTCATTACATTAATCGTTTCAAAAAATCATTTGTTTTGTAGTACTCTAAAACCGAAAGAGTTATACTCCCGGTGTCCCTCTGTGACACAAAATCGATCCTAGCCAATACCATCTCGAGCCACACTACCGTTTTTGACCTATCACAACATCCAAGAAAAGGTGCAATGGCATAGTTCACTGCTCACCCATCTAAGGAACCCTCAGCCTTCGCAGGAGGCTTTGTTAAGAACACCAACGATGGGATCTGGAAGAATCATGTGGCAAATATGGCGATGCCCACGAGTCGTCAACAGATGCCACCATTGCCCCTGTATGTGGAATTATTAAATCTTAATTTAATCTTCTTTAGTTTCAATAGATTTCATTCCATAACATATCATCATTCAAGGTATCTAAATCATGTAGCAAATGATATAAATAACCAGACATTATGCCTCATATTCAAGCAAATACTGAAAGCATATAAGCAGTCATTATGCTCAATCATCAATCCAAGCATTCAAGAATTATACACATCCTAGCAGGCATCTAACATCCTAGGCTACACAACCATTATGCTTTGGACTTAAAATCTACATAATACTAGTGAGCAAGAGAATCTCGCCCACCTGATAATGCAGAATGACCCTTGCGCCTACTCACGAGGATCATGCTCAAAGTCCACAATCTGAAATTATTAAACTTCATCATTCACTCCAAATCACCAAAAAAAACCCCTCTTCTACAATTGTACAAAAATTCAGATTTTCATTTTTTCCACACAAAAATGCGAAATTATAGTCAACACGTTCTAAATTAAGAATAGAACACATTTAAAACTGACTACAACTTCAAAAGAGGAAAAGATTGAGTTTTATTACCTATCCAAGGAATTATATCCTAAAACAAGATTTCCCAAAATTCGAGTTTCCCATTTCATTACATCAACATACAAAACTACATTCATTTTCTTCCAAATTCAGAATAGAACAACTTTAATTCTGACTGTTACCTCAAATGTTGAGCAGATCGAGTTTTATCCTTGCCCAAGGGATTTTGGCTTCCAAACCCTCTAGATCCTCTCAAAAACTCATAGATTCATCAAAAACTGTAAATAAATAGTCAAAACTTTCAGAATTTGGCCTAGAATCACTAATTCATCGATTTAAAAGGAGGATCTGAGCTCAATTCGCTCTGGATCATTTCGTGCATCAAAACCCCCAAATCACCGATCAACTTTGCAATTATAATATTGTTAGCCTATGAGAATTGTTTTGAACAAGTTTAAGCTTCAGAATCTTACCTTAGATGCTTAGAATTGCTCTAGATTTGATCTGGATCGTTTTGACTATCTCCGGACGAAAATCGACTCTCCAGTTACCAAAAAACGGATGCCCCAAAAATCTGCGATTTCTTCGATTCTTTCTGGTTTTCGTTGTCTGTTTTGCGATTAAAAATGGGATGAATAGTAATGCATGAATAGTGCCTGCAGATGAACAATACCACTATACATAGAGGAAATTTTGCCCAATTCTCCCTTTTTTTCGATATCAGTTCAAAAAGGCCCCATAATATAATTTTTTTGTTTTTCAATTTTTTTCCAACTTGAACTGACGTGATTTATTTTATTTCTTTAATAAATATTGTAATAAACATTTAAATCTTGTTTTTGGACATTTTTATATTTATTTAGTATTTTTAAAATTTATTTTTTTCTATTTTTAAACTTTAGGTTATACACATATCTATTTAAAAATCATGTTTTCGAACATTTTAATATTTTTCTTTCATTTTCAATGTGTACATGTTAAAAATTTTAGGGTGATTACATTATTCATCAACTATAGACAGTTGAATAGGGTGACTATAAAGAATAAATACCCTCTTTCCCAAATTGATAATTTGTTTGATCAGCTGAAGGGTGCTAGAGTATTCATAAAGATTGATTTGTGTTTGAGGTACCATCAGCTATGTGTTAGGGAATAGGATGTACTAAAGATAGCTTTTTGGACTCACTATGGGCACTATGAATTCCTAGTTATGTCATTTGGCATAACAAATGCCCCAGCGATGTTCATGGATTTGATGCAGCAGGTGTTCGAGCCTTATATTGATTAGTTTTTGATAATATTCATTGATGGCATTCTAATCTATTCGAGGTCTAGAGAGGAGCATGTAGAACACCTTAAAATAGTTTACAGACTCTAAAGGAACACCGCTTGTGAGCAAAGTCGAGTAAGTGTGACTTTTGGTTCACGAAGGTCAAGTTTCTAGGTTATGTGGCTAGAGCTGAGAGTATCTCTATTGATTAGGCCAAAGTTGAACCAATTGTTGATTGACCAAGACCTACCACAGCGACTGAGATTTGTAGTTTTATGGGTTTACTAGAATACTATCATAGATTTGTATGAAACTTCTCCTAGATCGCAACATCGGCCCTCCCGCGGTTCGTCTCGCGGGTTCCCTCGGGCCGCGCTCGCTTAGAAGGTTCGCCGCCCATTCGACTTGGAAGCCGTCCCCGCATCGCCCGCCGAGAGTCGGAGTGCTACTAAAATCATTTATCAAATTATGTTTCTCTTTCTTTCTGGTAATAATAAAATCACATTAAAATTGATATGAATTTTTTTTGAAACAAATTTCTAATTAAATAAATCAAATCCGTAAAATGTTTAAAACATCTAGTCATACGTAAAATGTTTAAAACAAGAGGAAAGAAAAGGGGAAAATGCCCAGTTTAGTCAAATATAAAGATAAAATGTGCAGCAAACACTAACAACCTCCTTGGCGAGGCTTCAAATAACTGAGTCCTCCACATTGTCTGTCGACTCATGCTGTCTCAAGAATCACTTGAAAAAGAAAGGGGGTGGGCTTGAGAGCCCAGTGGATCATACCGCACATCACTAGCATTATTCAGACCAAAATACCAAACATGCAAATACTTTCATTACATTAGGGCGTTTCAAACACTTATTTGTTTTTCGTCGTAGTTATGATCGAAAGGTTTGTGGCCTCGGTGTCCCCTTCGTGGTTTGGAACTGAATCCAGAGGTACCGCCCGAAGGCCGGTTACCTTTCGGGACCCTGGCGGGGCGTAAGGTCCGAAGTGACACTTAGCCCACAACCAGTCTCGTTGAGGACAACCACGATGACACCCTAAGGCCGGTCAACGCGCCGATACGTGGTTCTTTAGTCATAATTTAATATTCTTTAGTCTCACAGACAAGGTTTTCAATCCATAATAGCATGACATGCACTAACGTGTGCAATTAAAATCATACAATCATTCAAGCAATCAGATCTCTAACACGCACATAACCAGCTGAAACAATCCTAATCAAATAATTTATCTTAGCTGAAACAATCCTAATGTTTCACATTCGAATAAATCCCTAAATAAATTTTTATTTTCGATCTCCAAACCTCTGCAACCCCGTGAGCTTCGATCTCAATTCAATTTTTTTTAAACATCTATCCCAAAAATCCACATAAATTAAAATAACAATTCTAGCAAAATTATAGAATAAGGCTTCATCTTCATATTTTTTTTCCTATTGAAGGCTTAGATTTTTTTTCTAAACATCGTTTCGCACATGAAAATCACAGAAACAATAAATTTCCAGCCATCAACTATTTAGAAATCTAAAACGTGTATTTTATACCTCTCCGCTGTAATCGATCCCTTTCGTTCTTCGCTGAAACAAGTATCGATGCCCAAAATCTATTATGAATCCAAGCAAAAATTTTAATCTCTCAAACATACTAACACAAATCAACTCAATTATTCATTAGAATGCAAAACAAAGTTCACCATGTTCTAAATGAATTTCGAACATTGAAACCCCTTTCGCAACTCGTTCTTCACGTTTCTATGCTCTAAAACCCGCTCAAAATCCATCAAACAATAACTAAAATTCTGGCTTTATTTTTGAAATTTTTTGGGCAAAAAAAATCTCAATCTAGGGCATCAAGTTTCCACCATTTTTGTGCCCAGAAAATTTCAAATCTTGTTGCTAAAACGTTCTTCATGAATCTAGTTTTGAAGTCAAGTTGAAATAGTTCGAATGAGTTTGAAAATCTTATATCACGGTTGGAATGAGTTAAGAACTAATTTGGGAAGGTCCCGCAAGCTTGGAAGTAGCTCTAATGGTGGCTGGTTTGTAGATTTTGTTCTTCACCAACAGCACGCATGGCTGCTCTTCGTCTTCCACAGCAACACACACACAGATCACACACAGAAACCAAAATGCACAAAGTTGCAGCACCCTGTTCTTCTTCTTCTCCAAACGCACGGCAACAACACACCATAGATCGCAGTTGTTGTGCGTTCTTCACGAACAACAACAACAACAGCACACGCCTCTGCTATTCATTCCTCTGTTCGGTTTGCTGGACGCAGGTGAAATGTTGCTTTCTAGTTCATCTTCTTCGTGCACCACAGCAGCCACTCCTCTATTCTTCTCTGAGCAACGAAAAACACAGCAACAGTTCTTCAAGTCGAAATCGCACAATGTGAATTTGCAGCACAATGTGAATCCAGCTAGTTTTCTTCTTCATTTCCTCACGAACCCACAACAACAACAGCACGTAGCTGTTGTTTGTTCTTTGTTTCAGCTTCACATTCGTCTTCACCACCATCTTCAAGCTTGCTGATGCACTAGCAGCTAGATCCAGTAGCTAGACAAGGAAGACGCAAAAACATACAAGTCCAACAGATCTGAAAACATCACACACGCACTAGATCTTCTTCTCCACAGTGAGTTGCAACGAAAATAGAGTTTGCAGCTCTGTTCTTCACGGTAGACAACAGCAGCGAAAACAGAGCTTTGTATCTCTATTCGTCTTCTTCCACGACCAGCAGCAACGAAGATCCAAGATTGCACAATCGGCTGCTTCGTTTCTTTTCTTCACAGATCTGAACACAACAACAACAACTTCTTCATCTTGTTCATGATTCTTCTTCATTTTAGCCCAAACACCATAGCATCCTATAGCTGATCGAGTTCTAGTCGTTACACTTCATTCCTCTATTCATTATTCAGCCAAAACGCAAATCTCTACACTCTTGCACACCAGATCTGTTATTTGCGTACCAGCTTTTACAAATCTTCGGTTCACATTGAAAATGCACTAGCAACAGCAAATCCACTCTAAGTCTACTTGCTCCCATCTTCTTACTCCTTCCTTCTTCTTCGTTCTTCCTCTTTCCTTTGTTCTCACGCAGAAACAACTGTGTTTCAGTATTCTTCATTTTTTTTTTCTTTTTTTTTGTTCTTTTGATGCAGGACAAAAGGGATATGTATAGGCATATATATATATATATTCATGATTCGAGTGGAGAAGGAAAGAAATGAATGAAGGAAAATAATTAGATTCTAGCAATTTCTTTTTCGCACGTTCGCTTTCATAACCTCGCGAACCTCGTATTTTTAACTTAAATGTTATTAATCTTATGAATTTTATTTTTAGTGTATGTTGTAAAATTAATATTTATTTATTCATTCATTTATTATTATTATTATTGTTGACCCAAAGCTCACATCACATTAATAAAATGAAAATATTTATTTTATTTCTTGATTGACTATTTTACATTTTTTTCAAACACGATGTGTACACGTTTGAAAAATTTTGAGGTATTACAACCTACCCCCCTTAAAGAAAATTTCGTCCTCGAAATTTAAATCAAGTTAAAACCCAAATGGTACGTTCCACAATTTTTTTGAATATACCATTTCCTTAGTTTGCTCGTTAAGTTTGTAGTCTGGTGACAAAGTCTATTGCAATGTGATCTCACTTCTATTTTGGAATCAGAAGTGGTTGCAACAGTCCTAACGACTTTTTATGCTTGGCCTTCACTTGCTGACAAATCAACCCGCTCTTTATAATCCCTATAATAGAATATACTAGTGTGTTTTAAAACAATCTATCTTTAGATGTGACTTCACCTAGCTAAACCTACTCAACTCACTTGTGTCCCATACTAATTTGCTTAACTTCGCTGATCCGGTCACAGAACTAGTCACTAATATAACTCTATTCACGACATTTGCCCAGAACAATTAACATCACGATACTTGAATTCAAATACTAAATACACAACACACCAAACCACAAGAACATACCTTGTACTGCAAGAGTGAGATCTATTGACGGATGTATCAGTACTGGCGACGGTGGTAAAATTGCAAGGTTCTCATCACTTGCTCCATAATCCTCCGAGTGACCTCTAACATCACTCTTTGGGAGGTTTCCACTATAATCTCAAAAGTCACCACTGCCTCTACTTATGCTTCTAGTACAGGGGTACCATCACTCCTTCGTTGTAGCTTGTCGCTACTCTCATCTCAAGCCATTTTCCTCTCAACACTTATTTAAGAGTCGAACATTTGATTCAGTACCCTATAATTTTAATCATGATGGAACGCCACTTTCATTTATCACAAATGATCGATAATAACCTATTCTTATATGAAATCAAAAATCTCAACACTCCCCCATTTTCCTCAGCATTTGTATATTGTGACTTGTAATAACTATCATTGATTCTAACCTCTTAATCCCCAAACCTGAGCTTACACCCACAATACTTCTTTGAACTCACAGTAGTCCCCGTGGGCATGGTTGCATCCAATGTTACAGCCAATGGGCTTGTCACTAATTGCAGCCTATTTACTAGGTTTTCAAAAATACATGATCTTGTGGCACCCAAATCAAAAAAAACTTGTACAGCAATGCCAAACAAGAGAAATGTACCTTCCACTGCTGAGTGGGATTTTTCTGGGCATCTACAGCATACAAATTGGCTTGGTTTCTCTATGATGGTTGTGGTTGTGTTTGCTGCCTCTGCTGAGGGCGATTACCCTATCCATGGGTCTGTTGCTGCTGCTGCTGCTGGGGTGCTAGATCTCGTGCTTTGGTAGGACAGTACTTTGCAATGTGCTCTTGTTGTTTGCATGTATAACACAACCCTAACTTTCTAGCCTGATCTGTCTAATAGTCTCTAGCATGGTCAGGTCGAACCTGATATGTTTGTGGCTGTCGCTGAGGCTGAGGTGCTCTGTGCCCCTCCTATTTGCTCGGCCTCTTCTGTGAAGGTCTCGCAGCCTTCTCTGACCTAGTCCTTTTCTTAACCTTCAATGCCTGCTCAAACTCCAAGTCTCTCTCCAAGATCTACGCCCTCTTTACAGTATCCATAAAGGTCGTCAGCTTAAGAGGTGCCATGATCTTTCTTATCTCCACTTTCAAACCCTCAATAAAATGATCCATCTTGGATTGCTCATCCATAACCAAAACAAGAGCAAATCTAGCCAACTCTGTAAATCTCCACTCGCACTCTGTGATCGTTATAGTCCTCTACTTTAAGTTGACAAACTCTAACTGCAGCTGTCTCTTTCT
The DNA here is from genome assembly GCA_030144865.1 of Tinospora cordifolia. Lineage (NCBI taxonomy): Eukaryota > Viridiplantae > Streptophyta > Magnoliopsida > Ranunculales > Menispermaceae > Tinospora > Tinospora cordifolia. Next base: position 2,215 of record JAJIYU010007333.1, on the reverse strand, counting down.
TACTGTGGAGAAAAACTTACTATAGAACCTTGTATTGAATTCCTCCCAAGTCATAACCGTCTTGTCAATGGTGGGGTCATTTACAATCATCTCCCACCGATGGTAGGCTAGGCCTACCAACTGATGCACTGCCAGTGCTACTCTCCTGGGCCCATATGCCCCCATAGCGTCCAGTTGCTTATTCATCTCTGTGAACCACCTGTCGGGTACTGTATAATCACCAGTCCCCTCAAAAGTACTAGGATGTAACTTCTGGAACTCCACCAATGGGTCCTTCTACTCCCTATCAAACCCAATGGGTCTATTTTATGGTACTGCCTCCGTGGAAGTGGACCCCTGATGGACCTAAGGCTGAGCCTGTGCCGGTGGCTCTGTTGATAATTGTGGCTGCACCTTTGGCTGTACTGGTACTGATGGCAGTGGCAATGCTGATGGCTGATAGGTCCTCGTAGCCTCCGCCACTGCCCTTTGCATCATCTCGGTGATGGCCTCTGGCGTCACTGTCACCAGTGTCGGTGTCACAGGAGTGCCCTCATTGCTATGCCCCATTTTGGCTCCATCCCTACCTCTGGCCGCACCTTTCCTAGGTCTACCTCGACCTCTCGGCATTATCTACAAGTCAAAGATTTTTTTTTCGAAGTGAAAAATTTTCGTATCCATTTATACCCTTTACTTCATCATGCTACTGTGTATCTAAATTCAAGTTTCTAAGTTTTCGATTTGTTTCAGTGGCCTAGGGGTTTATGCTTCTAAGTCAACAACAATTTGTTTGTTTCTAGGTAAATGAATTTGTGTATCAATACTCAAAATAAACATACTACATATATAACATACAAGCACACAACAACCAATCAAACAATGCATGCTAGCATAATGGAATCCCAAGTTTCCGTCTATGCTTAAGCATAGACGTCTATTCAGAATTTCCATCATGGCTAATATACTTTCGCCAAATCTTGGTCTCCAAGGATGACGCAAGACCCACCGTACGCAACTGTCCCATACCAGTAGAATACAGTGCGTGCAAGTTCTTCCAAAGAGTCCATTCATTACCCATTACAATTTCACGAGTGTCTCACTCCCTAAGGCTGATGCAAGACCCACCATACGCGACCGTCCCATACCAGTAGAATACAGTGCGTTCAAGTTCTGCCCAAGAATCGATCACTCACCATATATGGTCCGTTAGTCTCCGAGTCCAAGATTCCTCCATACCCCAAATCCCTATGCGTCCCATACCACATAGAGATCAAGGATACAGGATCATCCTGATCTTGTGTCCTGACCAATCAAGTGTTCGTTTCACATTATCAGTCTCTAGCTTATGTCCTAAAAGCTTTTATTTACTCTTATGATCCACTGTGCCTCCTTGGCAACACCCTGTTTCTAACTAGACCTATGGTCTCAATACTTGGCTAGCTGATTCGTCTACTGAGTCACCAAGTTCAAACTCTATCTCACTTTTATGTGTCCCGAGTTTGGACCTTTCCTGAATAAAGATCAACCTGTAAGGCCACTACCAAAGTAGAGCTCAACCTACAAGGCCACTACAGTACTTTCGTCCTACCGCGATTAGCAACTCGAGCACGCTGACATCACCTAAATCTTTTCTAGACTTCTATCCACCTAGTGGATAGATTCCACTCATTTTATCCATTTTTCAAAAATCGAATCTAGTAGAAATTCTTTTCAAGTGAAAATCAAATCCGATGAAATTTTCATTTATGTGAAAAGTTCTCTTTTTGATAGAATCAAATTCATTCTTTGTAAGTTTCAACCCAGTATTTCTAGTAACTGGGCTCTGAACCAGCTTTGTAACACCCCGACCCTCCTGCGGTTCGTCCCGCGGGTTCCCTCGGGCCGCACTCTCTTAGAAGGCACGCCCATTCGACTTGGAAGTCGCTGCCACATCATCCGCCAAGAGTCAGAGTGCTACTAAAATCATTTATCAAATTATGTTTCTCTTCTTTCTGGTAATAATAAAATCACATTAAAATTGGGTATGAATTTTTTTTGAAACAAATTTCTAATTAAATAAATTAAATTCCTAAAATTTCAAATGCAATGAAAACATCAAATTCAATAGTTAAACAACTTAAAAGTCTCCAAAGTAATCTCAAACATCTAGTCATATGTAAAATGTTTAAAACAAAAGGAAAGAAAAGGGGCAAATGCCCAGTTTAGTCAAATACAAAGATAAAATGCGCAGCAAACA